>JAKVIS010002102.1:0-25580 GCA_033119425.1 Bufotes viridis
CACACACAATATACATACCGTATACACACACACTATACACACACACTATATATACACACACTATATACACTATATACACACACTATATATACACACACTATATACACACACTATATACACACCCCATATACACACCGTATACACACAATATACACACCGTATACACACAATATACACACCGTATACACACAATATACACACCGTATACACACACACTATATACACACCATATATACACACACTGTGGCGAAACCAACCGCGCCACTGGGTTTTGGAGGGGACAGATTGCCAGCCTCTTGCCCCAGGATTATGGGCCCCTCTCATCAGCCCATGCTAAACTTAAACCCCATGGCGATGTGACTGTGTTTGTGGCATCTGAGCGCTGTTTGGATATATTGAGCGCTCAGATCCAAGCCATCTGGGGATATGTTACATGTCTGTGTACTGTAAAGGGTGGGACATTGTATATTGAATAATGATGTCTGTCCTATTGTCCCCACGTGTGTATTGGCGATTTCCCTTTGTCCTGAGAGATAATTGAATGACTCCTCAATTGTCTCCAGGACAGAAGACATTGTGTATTCTCCGGCCTGTGATGATTACAGTAACCTGTGTAGGGTAATTGTATCACAGGCAGAGGGGAGGGATATGCTGGGGGTGTCTGTATTGTCCCATTGTGTGTGATTGGCTGCTGTATCCCCTGTGTCGCAGTCTTCCTTCTGGTCCCCTAGGGGAGTGTCCACCAGGTGGGAGACCTGCATAAATACCGGGCAGGTAGCCCTCAATAAAGAGAATTCCTGTTTAACCCTCAAAGTGAAGTGTCGTCTCATTATTGGGGGAGGAGTTATTGCATGCTGTTCCAGTCTGACTGCTAGGAGTGCAAACCTATTCGTATGGTTCCTATTCAACTGTCTACAGCATTCAGAGGCTTGAGAGGATTCGTATGCTTCTCAGGTTCGGTGGTTGTGGTGTCGGCCTGAGCGCTTGGAGTCCTCAGGAAACGCTAGGAGCATCCTTTAACGGAGGTACCCAGTCGGGGTGCCAGGCGATCCGTTACATTGGTGGCAAGCGGCGGGATCATTTCCACAGCCCAGAAGGACATCTACAGGGCAACACAATTCCTTGGATTACAAAGTGAGGGCAACGCCAGTACCCGTACAGCGCCCCTATCTACAAAAGAAAGAACTTCAGGAGAACAAGCATGGCACCCAGCTACACGCAGGAGGAATTTGACAGAGAGCTGAGATCACGGCTGATTTTCTTCGGACCCAACCCCTCGGAGAAATCTGTGCAGTTCGTGAGGAGGATAACAGCAAAGTACCTGCAGTTCATGGCAGATGGTATCGTCCGCCCTCCCCAGCGGCTGAGTGCGTTCCGGAGAGCTGAAGGTGCTGTCCGCCGTCCCCCCCCAGCGGAAGTGTGAGTTACAGAGGGCCGAAGGTGTCGTCCTTCCCCCCCAGCGGCAGTGTGAGTTACAGAGGGCCGAAGGTGTCGTCCTTCCTCCCCAGCGGCAGTGCGAAGTTACAGAGGGCCGAAGGTGTCGTCCCTTCTCCCAGCGGCAGTGTGAGTTACCAGAGGGCTGAAGGTGTCGTCCCTTCTCCCCAGCGGCAGTGTGAGTTACAGAGGGCCGAAGGTGTCGTCCTTCCCCCAGCGGCCATGTGAGCTACAGAGGGCCGAAGGTGTCGTCCTTCCCCCAGCGGCAGTGTGTACTCCAGGGAGCTGAAGGTGCCGTCCTTCCCCAGCGGCAGTGTGAGTTACAGAGGGCCGAAGGTGTCGTCCTTCCTCCCCAGCGGCAGTGTGAGTTACAGAGGGCCGAAGGTGTCGTCCTTCCCCCAGCGGCAGTGTGAGTTACAGAGGGCCGAAGGTGTCGTCCTTCCTCCCCAGCGGCAGTGTGAGTTACAGAGGGCCGAAGGTGTCGTCCTTCCCCAGCGGCAGTGTGAGTTACAGAGGGCCGAAGGTGTCGTCCTTCCCCCAGCGGCCGTGTGAGTTACAGAGGGCCGAAGGTGTCGTCCTTCCCCCAGCGGCCGTGTGGAGTTACAGAGGGCCGAAGGTGTCGTCCTTCCCCAGCGGCAGTGTGAGTTACAGAGGGCCGAAGGTGTCGCCCTTCCCCCAGCGGCAGTGTGGAGTTAGCAGAGGGCCGAAGGTGTCGTCCCTTCCCCCAGCGGCAGTGTGAGTTACAGAGGGCCGAAGGTGTCGTCCTTTCCCCCAGCGGCAGTGTGAGTTACAGAGGGCCGAAGGTGTCGTCCTTCCCCCCAGCAGCAGTGTGAGTTACAGAGGGCCGAAGGTGTCGCCCTTCTCCCCAGCGGCAGTGTGAGTTACAGGGGCCGAAGGTGTCGCCCTTCCCCCCAGCGGCAGTGTGAGTTACAGAGGGCCGAAGGTGTCGTCCTTCCCCCCCAGCGGCAGTGTGAGTTACAGAGGGCCGAAGGTGTCGTCCTTCCTCCCCAGCGGCCATGTGAGTTACAGAGGGCCGAAGGTGTCGTCCTTCCCCCCCAGCGGCAGTGTGAGTTACAGAGGGCCGAAGGTGTCGTCCTTCCCCCCAGCGGCCGTGTGAGTTACAGAGGGCCGAAGGTGTCGTCCTTCCCCCCCAGCGGCAGTGTGAGTTACAGAGGGCCGAAGGTGTCGTCCTTCCTCCCCAGCGGCCATGTGAGTTACAGAGGGCCGAAGGTGTCGTCCTTCCCCCCCAGCGGCAGTGTGTACCCCCGGGAGCTGAAGGTGCCGTCCTTCCTCCCCAGCGGCAGTGTGTACCCCCGGGAGCTGAAGGTGCCGTCCTTCCTCCCCAGCCGCAGTGTGTCCAGCAGGTAATAGAGAGCCCAGTCTCCCTCCCCAGAGGCTGGAAGTATGTATGGGAGAGGAGCTTGTTACCCCCTCTCCCCAGCGGCAGGCTAAGTTACAGGGGGCAGAGACAGTCGGTCCTGGCCCCCAGCAGCAGAGTGACTTACTGGGAGAGGAGAGCCTTGTCCTCCCTCCCCATCGGCAGAGTGTCCGGCAGGGAATAGAGAGCCCAGTCTCCTTTCCCCAGCAGCAGGACACTGTATTGGGAGCGGAGACAGACGGTCTCCCTTCCCAGAGGCTGGAAGTATGTCTGGGAGAGAAGCTTGTTACCTGCTCTCCCCAGCGGCAGCTTAACATACCAGGGGGAGACCATAAGCCCCACAACAGTGGAGATGGGACCGAGAGCTCTCCACCGGCCCTACAGGGATGCTGGGTAGTCGGCCCAGATCCCCAGCGGCAGACGGATTTTAAGGGAGTAGGGACAGTCGGTCCTGCTCCCCAGCGGCAGTATGTTTTACAGGGAGAGAAGAGCATCGTCTCCATTCCCCATCGGCCGTGTGATTTACAGGGAATTGGGAGCCCGGTCTCCATCCCCCAGCGGCAGTTTAACGCACCAGGGGGAGACAGTAAGCCCCACAACAGTGCAGATGGGACCGTGGTCTCTGCACTCACAGCACAGGGGGTAGGGACAGTCGGTCCTGTCCCCCAGCAACAGGGCCATTTAGCCAAAGGGGAGACAGTCGGTCTCCCCCCACAGCAGCATGGTGGTCTATCTAAAGGGGAGACAGTCAGTCTCCCCCCACAGCAGCATGGTGGTCTATCTAAGGGGAGACAGTCGGTCTCCCCCCACAGCAGCATGGTGGTCTATCTAAGGGGAGACAGTCAGTCTCCCCCCACAGCAGCATGGTGGTCTATCTAAGGGGAGACAGTCGGTCTCCCCCCACAGCAGCATGGTGGTCTATCTAAAGGGGAGACAGTCAGTCTCTCCCTACAACAGCAGAGCTGTGTATCTAAAGGGGAGACAGTCGGTCTCCCCCTACAACAACCAGGCTCCAACCAGGCTACTTCCGTGGTAGCGCTAGCACCAGGGCAGAGTACCGCTGGTCTCTGCCCACTCAGCAACCCACTCAGGCAGTCTACCAGTCCCCCACACAGCCGTAGTGAGGCACATGGACATGGACAGGTTTATCCCTTCTCAGGTGTAGTAACCATTTATTGTGGGTGGGCTGTACTGCTGTTTCTGTTTTGTGGGTGGCTGCTGGACTAACAAGGGCAATTGACCTGGCAGAAGGTCAGATACTCTGTTAGTCTGTTTGGAAAAAGAAGAGATGTGTGGCGAAACCAACCGCGCCACTGGGTTTTGGAGGGACAGATTGCCAGCCTCTTGCCCCAGGATTATGGGCCTCTCATCAGCCCAGGTAAACTTAAAACCCCATGGCGATTTGACTGTGTTTGTGGCATCTGAGCGCTGTTTGGATATATTGAGCGCTCAGATCCAAGCCATCTGGGGATATGTTACATGTCTGTGTACTGTAAAGGGTGGGACATTGTGTATTGAATAGTGATGTTCGTCCTATTGTCCCCACGTGTGTATTGGCGATTTCCTTTGTCCTGAGAGGTAATTGAATGAGTCCTCGATTGTCTCCAGGACAGAAGACATTTAGTATTCTCTGCCTGTGATGATTACATTACCTATGTAGGGGATTGTGTCACAGGCAGAGGGAGGGATATGCTGGGGGTGTCTGTATTGTCACATTGTGTGTGATTGGCTGCTGTATCCCCCGTGTCGCAGTCTTCCTTCTGGTCCCCTAGGGGAGTGTCCACCAGGTGGGAGACCTGCATAAATACCCGGCAGGTAGCCCTCAATAAAGTTAGAATTCCTGTTTAACCCTCAAAGTGAAGTGTCGTCTCGTTATTGGGGGGGATCTGACTGTACGCTGATTGCCAGGAGTGTAAGCTGTTCATATTGCTTTTCCTGTTCGGAAGTTGTTGCTTGCAGTAACTGCCGGTGTGTCGGAAAAGGGAATATCGCCTAAACGGAGTTGTGTGCGTAACGGTCCGTTACACACCCTATATACACACCGTATATTATACACACACTATATACACACTATATACACACTATATACACGCCGTATATTATACACACACTATATACACACACTATATACACACTATATATACACACACTATATACACACTATATACACACCGTATATTATACACACACTATATACACACTATATACACACTATATACACACACTATATACACACTATATATACACACACTATATACACACTATATACTAATACACACTATATACACACATAATATACACACTATACACACTATATACACACACACTATATACACTACTATATACACACACGATCATATTATACACACTACCTATATACACACTATATACACACACTATATATACACTACACTATATACACACTATATACTATATACCTATCTATATACACACTATATACACACTTATATACACACACTATATACACACTATATACACATATACTACACGCTATATACACACTATATACATATATACACACTATATACACACTATATACACAATACTATATACACACTATATACACACGCTATATACACACTACACACTATATACACACTATATACACACACTATATACACTACTATATACCATCACACACTATATACACACTATATACACACATATATACACACTATATATACACTATACTATATACTATATCACATATACACATCACATATATACACACACTATATACACACTATATACACACACTATATACACACACTATATACACACCGTATATACACACACTATATTATCCACACACTATATACACACTATATACACACACACTATATACACACTATATATACACACACTATATACACACTATATACACACACACTATATACACACTATATACACACACACTATATACACACTATATACACACACACTATATACACACTATATACACACACTATATACACACTATATATACACACACTATATACACACACTATATACACACTATACACACTATATATATACACACACTATATACACTATACACGCTATATATATACACACACTATATACACACTATATACACTATATACACACACTATATACACACTATATACACTATATACACACGCTATATACACTATATACACACTATATATATACACACACTATATACACACACTATATACACTATACATACACACACTATATACACACTATACACACTATATATATACACACACTATATACACACGCTATATACACTATATACACACTATATATACACTATATACACTATATACACACATATATATACACACACTATATACACTATATACACACAATTATATACACACTATATACGCACTATATACACACACTATATACACTATATATACACACACTATATACACTATACACTATACACACACACACACTATATATACACCCGCTATATACACTATATATACACACACTATATACACACACACACTATATACACACACTATATACACACACTATATACACACACTATATACACACAATATACACACACTATATATACACACACTATATACACTATATACAAACACTATATACACTATATACACACACTATATACACTATACACACACACACACACTATATACACTATATACACTATATACACACACACTATATACACACACACTATATACACTATATACACATGCTATATACACTATATACACACACACTATACACACACTATATACACACTATACACACTATATACACACTATATATATACACACACTATATACACACGCTATATACACTATATACACACACTATATACACTATATACACTACATACACTATATACACACACTATATACACTACATACACTATATACACACACTATATACACTACATACACTATATACACACACACTATATACACTACATACACTATATACACACACTATATACACTACATACACTATATACACACACTATATACACTACATACACTATATACACACACACTATATACACTACATACACTATATACACACACACTATATACACTATATACACATGCTATATACACTATATACACACACATATACACACATATATACACACTATATACACACCTATATACACACTATATATACACACTATATACACACTATATACACACACTATATACACACACACTATATACACACATATATACACACACATATACACACTATATACACTATATACACTACTATATACACTATAGTACACTATATACACATATATATACACACTATATACACACATACTATATACACACTATATACACACTACATACACACTATATACACACACTATATACACACTATATAACACAGTATATACACACACTATACACACTATATACACACATATACACACTATATACACACACTATATAACACAATACTATATACACATTATATACACACTATACACACACTATATACACACACTATATACACACTATATACACATATATACACACTATATACACACTATATACACACTACTATATACACACTATATACACACACTATATACGCACTATATACACACACTCATATACACTACACTATATACACACTATATACAATACACTATATACACACACTATATACACACACTATATACACACCGTATACTATACACACACTATATACACACTATATACACACACTATATACACACAGTATATACACACTATATACACACACTATATACACACTATATACACACACTATATACACACACTATATACACACTATATACACACTATACTACATACACACTATATACACACACACTATATACACCATATATACACACACTATATACACTATACACTATATACACACGCACACTAATATACACACTATATACACACTATATACACACACTATATACACAACTATATACACACGTTATATACACACACTATATACACAATACTATACACAATAATACTATATACACACTGTATATTATACACACACTATATACACACTATATACACACACACTATATACAACACTAATACATACACTATATACACACACACACACACTATATACACACTGTATACACACTATATACACACACACTATATACACACATATACACACACACTAATATACACACTATATACACACTATATACACACACACACATACATATACACACACTATATACACACTATATACACACTATATACTACATACATATATATACACACACTATATACACAGCTATATACACTATATACACATACTATATACACTATATCACACACACTATATACACACTATATACACACACACTATACACACACTATATACACTATATACACTATACTATATACACACTATATACACACACTATATACACTATAATACACACACTATATACACACTATATACACTATATACTACAGCTATATACACTACATACATATATACACACACTATATACACTATATATACACTATATACACACACTATATACACACTACATACACTATATACACACACTATATACACACTACTATATACACTACTATACACACACTATATACACACGACTATATACACATATCATATACTATACACACACTATATACACACTATATACACTACATATATACACACACTATATACACATATACACTATATACACACACTATACACACACACTATATACACACACTATATACACTACACACACACACACACACACTATATACACTATATACACACACATATACACACTATATACACACACTATATGCACACACACTATATACACTACATACACTATATACACACACACTATATACACTATATACACTACATACACTATATACACACACACTATATACACTACATACACTATATACACACACTATATACACTATATACACTATATACACACACTATATACACTACATACACTATATACACACACTATATACACTACATACACTATATACACACACACTATATACACTACACTATATACACTATATACACATGCTATATACACTATACACACTATATACACCATAACACTATATACACACATACACTATATACACTATCTATATTATACACACACTATATACACACTATATACACACTATATACACACACATATGCACACACTATATACACTACACATATACACACGCTATATACACACACTATATACACACTATATACACACTACACATACACACATATATACACACACACACACACACTATATACACTATATGCACACATATATACACACACACTATGTACACATACATAACTACATACACTATATGCACACACACTATATAACACTATATGCACACACACACTATACACACACACTATATACACACACTATATACACACACAATATACACACACTATATACACACACACTATATACACACACACTATATACACACACACTATACACACACACTATACACACACACTATATACACACACTATATACACACACTACACTATATACACACACTATATACACACCATATATTATACACACACTATATATACACACACACACTTTATACACACACACACTATATATACACACACACTATATATACACACACACTATATATATATATATATACACACACTATATACACACAGTACACACCCTGCGGTATGTTGAGGGCAGACACCCCAGGCTCTCACCTCCATGCTGCTGCTGCTGCTGCCGCCGCCATCCTCCTCCGCAGGCCTCTCACACACACGATGTCCACAGGAGACGCTGACAGGATGATGAAGAGGAGGCCATCACTACACCCAGGGAGGCCATCACCTGCGGGGGACTGGGCCGAGGCGCCAGACACCCCCTGGAAGCCGAGCCCCGGGGCCGCCCCACATCTGCCACAATGGAGACGTCTGCCTGCACTCTCCGGGACCGCCACTAGATGTCAGCACCAGCCCGGCCAGAGAGCGGCATCACCCACGCAGGGAAGGGTTAGATACGGGGAAGGGGTTAGATACAGGGAAGGGTTAGATGCAGTATCACCCACAGAAGAGAAGGGTTAGATACGAAGTATCACCCAGGGTAGGAACTACAGATACCAGAATCACACAGTGTAAGGGATTAGATACAGAATCACCTAGGGTAGGGCTAGATACAGGGAAGGGTTGGGGATACAGTGTCACTCCACAGAGCAGGGTTAGATAGAGAATCACCCCACAGGGAAGGAGTTGAGATGCAGTATCACCCACAGGAAGGGTTGAGATACAGAATCACCCACAGGGAAGGGTTAGATACAGTATCACCCACAGGGAAGGATTGATACAGTATCACCCACAGGAAGGATTAGATACAGTATCACCCACAGGAAGGATTAGATACAGTATCACCCACAGGAAAGGATTAGATACAGAATCACCACAGGAAGGGTTAGATACAGTATCACCCACAGGGAAGGGGTTAGATACAGAACATCACCCACAGGGAGGGATTAGATACAGTATCACCCACAGGAAGGGTTAGATACAGTATCACCCACAGGAAGGGTTAGATACAGTATCACCCACAGGGAAGGGTTAGATACAGAATCACCCAGGGTAGGATTAGATACAGTATCACCCACAGGGAAGGGTTAGATACAGTATCACCCACAGGGAAGGGTTAGATACAGTATCACCCACAGGGAAGGGTTAGATACAGTATCACCCACAGGGTAGGATTAGATACAGTATCACCCACAGGAAAGGATTAGATTCAGAATCACCCACAGGGAAGGATTAGATACAGTATCACCCACAGGGAAGGGTTAGATACAGAATCACACAGGGTAGGATTAGATACAGAATCAAACAGGGAAGGGTTAGATACAGAATCACCCACAGGGAAGGATTAGATACAGTATCACCCACAGGAAAGGATTAGATATCAGCAGTCACCCACAGGAAGGGTTAGATACAGTAGTCACCCACAGGATAGGGTTAGATACAGTATTTGCACCCACAGGAAGGGTTAGATACAGAATCACCCATAGGGAAGGATTAGATACATGAGTATCACCCACAGGAAAGGGTTAGATACAGAATCACCCACAGGGAAGGGTTAGATACAGTATCACCCACAGGGTAGGATTAGATACAGTATCACCCACAGGAAAGGATTAGATACAGAATCACCCACAGGGAAGGATTAGATACAGTATCACCCACTAGGGAAGGGTTAGATACAGTATCACTCACAGGGAAGGATTAGATCAGCAGAATCACCCACAGGGTAGGGTTAGATACAGCAGTCATCCACACAGTGATAGGATTAGATACAGATACTGCATCATACAGGGAAGGGTTAGATACAGAATCACCCACAGGAAGGGTTAGATACAGAATCACCCACAGGATAGGATTAGATACAGTATCACCCACAGGAAGGGTTAGATACAGAAGTCACCCACAGGAAGGGTTAGATACAGTATCACCCACAGGAAGGATTAGATACAGCAGTATCACCCACAGGGAAGGATTAGATACAGCATCACCCACAGGAGAGGATTAGATACAGTATCACCCACAGGAAGGATTAGGATACAGAATCACACACAGGGAAGGGTTAGATACAGAATCACCCACAGGGAAGGATTAGATACAGAATCACCCACAGGGAAGGATTAGATACAGTATCACCCACAGGAAGGGTTAGATACAGTATCACTCACAGGAAAGGATTAGATACAGAATCACCCACAGGGAAGGGTTAGATACAGAATCACCCACAGGGAAGGGTTAGATACAGTATCACCCACAGGGAAGGGTTAGATACAGAATCACCCACAGGGAAGGGTTAGATACAGTATCACCCACAGGGAAGGATTAGATACAGTATCACCCACAGGGAAGGATTAGATACAGTATCACCCACAGGGAAGGATTAGATACAGTATCACCCACAGGAAAGGATTAGATTCAGAATCACCCACAGGGAAGGGTTAGATACAGTATCACCCACAGGGAAGGGTTAGATACAGAATCACCCACAGGGAAGGGTTAGATACAGAATCACCCACAGGGAAGGGTTAGATACAGTATCACCCACAGGGAAGGGTTAGATACAGTATCACCCACAGGGAAGGGTTAGATACAGAATCACCCAGGGTAGGATTAGATACAGTATCACCCACAGGGAAGGGTTAGATACAGTATCACCCACAGGGAAGGGTTAGATACAGTATCACCCACAGGGAAGGGTTAGATACAGTATCACCCACAGGGTAGGATTAGATACAGTATCACCCACAGGAAAGGATTAGATTCAGAATCACACACAGGGAAGGATTAGATACAGAATCACCCACAGGGAAGGGTTAGATACAGAATCACACAGGGTAGGATTAGATACAGAATCAAACAGGGAAGGGTTAGATACAGAATCACCCACAGGGAAGGATTAGATACAGTATCACCCACAGGAAAGGATTAGATTCAGAATCACCCACAGGGAAGGGTTAGATACAGAATCACCCACAGGGAGGGGTTAGATACAGTATCACCCACAGGAAAGGGTTAGATACAGTATCACCCACAGGGAAGGGTTAGATACAGTATCACCCACAGGGAAGGGTTAGATACAGAATCACCCAGGGTAGGATTAGATACAGTATCACCCACAGGGAAGGGTTAGATACAGTATCACCCACAGGGAAGGATTAGATACAGAATCACCCACAGGGAAGGGTTAGATACAGAATCACACAGTGTAGGATTAGATACAGAATCAAACAGGGAAGGGTTAGATGCAGGAATCCCCCACAGGGAAGGGTTAGATGCAGTATCACCCACAGGAAGGGTTAGATACAGAATCACCCACAGGAAGGGTTAGATGCAGTATCACCCACAGGAAGGTTAGATTCAGTATCACCACACAGGAAAGGGTTAGATACAGTATCACCCACAGGGAAGGGTTAGATACAGTATCACCCACAGGGAAGGATTAGATACAGTATCACTAACAGGGAAGGATTAGATACAGAATCACCCAGGGTAGGATTAGATACAGTATCACCCACAGGGAAGGGTTAGATACAGCATCACATCCACAGGATAGGAGTTAGATAGACAGAATCACACAGGGTAGGATTAGATACAGAATCAGAACAGGAAGGGGTTAGATACAGAATCACCTACAGGGAAGGGTTAGATACAGAATCACACAGGGTAGGAGTTAGATACAGAATCAAACAGGAAGGGTTAGATAGCAGAAGTCACCCACAGGGAAGGGTTAGATAGCAGAGATCACACAGGATAGGATTAGATACAGAAGTCACCCAGGGTAGGATTAGATACAGAATCACCCAGGGTAGGATTAGATACAGAATCACCCAGGGTAGGATTAGATACAGAATCAGTCACTGGATAGGATTAGATACAGCAGACAGATCACACAGGGTAGAGATTAGATGACAGAATCACACAGGGTAGGATTAGATACAAGAATCACACAGGGTAGGATTAGATACAGCAGACAGTCACAGGGTAGGATTAGATACAGAATCACACAGGGTAGGATTAGATGCAGAATCACCCAGGGTAGGATTAGATACAGAATCACACAGGGTAGGATTAGATACCAGAATCCACCCAGGGTAGGAGTTAGATACAGTATCACACAGGGTAGGTATAGATACAGAATCACACAGGGTAGGATTAGATACAGAATCACACAGGGTAAGATTAGATAGCAGTATCTCACAGGGTAGGGTTAGATGCAGAATCACTCCAGGGTAGGGGTTAGATACAGAATCACCCAGGGTAGGGTTAGATACAGCAGAATCACCCAGGGTAGGATTAGATACAGAATCTCCCAGGGTAGGATTAGATACAGAATCACACAGGGTAGGATTAGATGCAGTATCGCCCATGGTAGGCTTAGATACGGTATCGCCCAGGATAGGGATTAGATACAGAATCGCCTAGGATAGGATTAGATACAGCAGACTGTATCACACAGGATAGGATTAGATACAGCAGACAGTATCACACAGGATAGGATTAGATACAGCAGACAGTTTCACACAGGATAGGATTAAATACAGCAGACAGAATCACACAGGATAGGATTAGATACAGCAGACAGTATCACACAGGGTAGGATTAGATACAGAATCACACAGGGTAGGGTTAGATACAGAATCACCCAGGGTAGGATTAGATACAGAATCACCCAGGGTAGGATTAGATACAGAATCACACAGGGTAGGATTAGATACAGTATCATACAGGATAGGATTAGATACAGCAGACAGTATCACACAGGATAGGATTAGATACAGAAGACAGTATCACACAGGATAGGATTAGATACAGAATCACACTGGGTAGGATTAGATACAGAATCACACAGGGTAGGATTAGATACAGTATCATACAGGATAGGATTAGATACAGCAGACAGTATCACACAGGATAGGATTAGATACAGAAGACAGTATCACACAGGATAGGATTAGATACAGCAGACAGTATCACACAGGGTAGGATTAGATACAGAATCAAGCAGGGTAGGATTAGATACAGAATTACACAGGATAGGATTAGATACAGAATCGCGTAGGATAGGATTAGATACAGCAGACAGTATCACACAGGATAGGATTAGATACAGCAGACAGTATCACACAGGATAGGATTAGATACAGCAGACAGTATCACACAGGGTAGGATTAGATACAGCAGACAGTATCACACAGGGTAGGATTAGATACAGAATCAAGCAGGGTAGGATTAGATACAGAAGTACACAGGATAGGATTAGATACAGAATCGCGTAGGATAGGATTAGATACAGCAGACAGTATCACACAGGATAGGATTAGATACAGCAGACAGTATCACACAGGGTAGGATTAGATACAGAATCACACAGGGTAGGATTAGATACAGAATCACCCAGGGTAGGGTTAGATACAGCAGACAGTATCACACAGGATAGGATTAGATACAGCAGGCAGTATCACACAGGATAGAATTAGATACAGCAGACTGTATCACACAGGGTAGGATTAGATACAGAATCACACAGGGTAGGATTAGATACAGAATCACACAGGGTAGGATTAGATACAGTATCGCCCATGGTAGGCTTAGGTACGGTATCGCCCAGGGTAGGGTTAGATACAGCAGACAGTATCTCACAGGATAGGATTAGATACAGCAGGCAGTATCACACAGGATAGGATTAGATACAGCTGACAGTATTACACAGGATAGGATTAGATACAGCAGACAGTATCACACAGGATAGGATTAGATACAGAATCACACAGGATAGGATTAGATACAGCAGACAGTATCACACAGGGTAGGATTAGATACAGAATTACACAGAATAGGATTAGATACAGAAGCGCCTAGGATAGGATTAGATACAGCAGACAGTATCACACAGGGTAGGATTAGATACAGAATCACACAGGGTAGGGTTAGATACAGAATCACCCAGGGTAGGATTAGATACAGAATCACCCAGGGTAGGATTAGATACAGAATCACACAGGGTAGGATTAGATACAGTATCATACAGGATAGGATTAGATACAGCAGACAGTATCACACAGGATAGGATTAGATACAGAAGACAGTATCACACAGGATAGGATTAGATACAGCAGATCACACAGGGTAGGATTAGATACAGAATCACACAGGGTAGGATTAGATACAGTATCATACAGGATAGGATTAGATACAGCAGACAGTATCACACAGGATAGGATTAGATACAGAAGACAGTATCACACAGGATAGGATTAGATACAGCAGACAGTATCACACAGGGTAGGATTAGATACAGAATCACACAGGGTAGGATTAGATACAGAATTACAGGATAGGATTAGATACAGAATCACATGGATAGGATTAGATACAGCAGACAGTATCACACAGGATAGGATTAGATACAGCAGACAGTATCACACAGGATAGGATTAGATACAGCAGACAGTATCACACAGGGTAGGATTAGATACAGAATCACACAGGGTAGGATTAGATACAGAATCACACAGGGTAGGATTAGATACAGAATCACACAGGGTAGGGTTAGATACAGAGGCAGCATCACACAGGATAGGATTAGATACAGAAGACAGTATCACACAGGATAGGATTAGATATAGCAGACAGTATCACACAGGATAGGATTAGATACAGCAGACAGTATCACACAGGATAGGATTAGATACAGAATCACACAGGGTAGGATTAGATACAGAATCACAGGGTAGGATTAGATACAGAATCACCCAGGGTAGGGTTAGATACAGCAGACAGTATCACACCGGATAGGATTAGATATACAGAGACAGTATCACACAGGATAGGATTAGATACAGCAGGCAGTATCACACAGGATAGGATTAGATACAGCTGACAGTATTACACAGGATAGGATTAGATACAGCAGACAGTATCACACAGGATAGGATTAGATACAGAATCACACAGGATAGGATTAGATACAGCAGACAGTATCACACATGGTAGGATTAGATACAGAATTACACAGAATAGGATTAGATACAGAAGCGCTTAGGATAGGATTAGATACAGCAGACAGCATCACACATGATAGGATTAGATACAGCAGACAGTATCAAACAGGATAGGATTAGATACAGCAGACAGTATCACACAGGATAGGATTAGATACAGCAGACAGTATCACACAGGATAGGATTAGATACAGCAGACAGTAACACACAGGATAGGATTAGATACAGCAGACAGTATCCCACAGGATAGAATTAGATACAGAATCACACAGGGTAGGATTAGATACAGTATCATACAGGATAGGATTAGATACAGCAGACAGTATCACACAGGATAGGATTAGATACAGAAGACAGTATCACACAGGATAGGATTAGATACAGCAGACAGTATCACACAGGATAGGATTAGATACAGCAGACAGTATCACACAGGATAGGATTAGATACAGCAGACAGTATCACACAGGATAGGATTAGATACAGCAGACAGTATCACACAGGATAGGATTAGATACAGCAGACAGCATCACACAGGATTGGATTAGATACAGCAGACAGTATCACACAGGATAGGATTAGATATAGAAGACAGTATCACACAGGATAGGATTAGATACAGCAGACAGGGTCACACAGGGTAGGATTAGATACAGAATCACACAGGGTAGGATTAGATACAGAATCACCCAGGGTAGGGTTAGATACAGCAGACAGTATCACACAGGATAGGATTAGATATAGAAGACAGTATCACACAGGATAGGATTAGATACAGCAGACAGTATCACACAGGGTAGGATTAGATACAGAATCACACAGGGTAGGATTAGATACAGAATCACACAGGGTAGGATTAGATACAGAATCAAACAGGGAAGGGTTAGATACAGCAGGCAGTATCACACAGGATAGGATTAGATACAGAAGACAGTATCACACAGGATAGGATTAGATACAGCAGATAGTATCACACAGGATAGGATTAGATACAGCAGACAGTATCACACAGGATAGGATTAGATACAGAATCACACAGGGTAGGATTAGATACAGAATCACACAGGGTAGGATTAGATACAGAATCACCCAGGGTAGGGTTAGATACAGCAGGCAGTATCACACAGGATAGGATTAGATACAGAAGACAGTATCAGACAGGATAGGATTAGATACAGCAGGCAGTATCACACAGGGTAGGATTAGATACAGCTGACAGTATTACACAGGATAGGATTAGATACAGCAGACAGTATCACACAGGATAGGATTAGATACAGAATCACACAGGGTAGGATTAGATACAGAATCACCCAGGGTAGGATTAGATACAGTATCACACAGGGTAGGTATAGATACAGAATCACACAGGGTAGGATTAGATACAGAATCACACAGGGTAAGATTAGATACAGTATCACACAGGGTAGGGTTAGATACAGAATCACCCAGGGTAGGGTTAGATACAGAATCACACAGGGTAGGATTAGATACAGAATCCCCAGGGTAGGGTTAGATACAGAATCACCCAGGGTAGGGTTAGATACAGAATCACCCAGGGTAGGGTTAGATACAGAATCACCCAGGGTAGGATTAGATACAGAATCTCCCAGGGTAGGATTAGATACAGAATCACACAGGGTAGGATTAGATACAGTATCGCCCATGGTAGGCTTAGGTACGGTATCGCCCAGGATAGGATTAGATACAGAATCGCCTAGGATAGGATTAGATACAGCAGACTGTATCACACAGGATAGGATTAGATACAGCAGACAGTATCACACAGGATAGGATTAGATACAGCAGACAGTTTCACACAGGATAGGATTAAATACAGCAGACAGTATCACACAGGATAGGATTAGATACAGCAGACAGTATCACACAGGGTAGGATTAGATACAGAATCACACAGGGTAGGGTTAGATACAGAATCACCCAGGGTAGGATTAGATACAGAATCACACAGGGTAGGATTAGATACAGAATCACACAGGGTAGGATTAGATACAGTATCATACAGGATAGGATTAGATACAGCAGACAGTATCACACAGGATAGGATTAGATACAGAAGACAGTATCACACAGGATAGGATTAGATACAGCAGACAGTTTCACACAGGATAGGATTAAATACAGCAGACAGTATCACACAGGATAGGATTAGATACAGCAGACAGTATCACACAGGGTAGGATTAGATACAGAATCACACAGGGTAGGGTTAGATACAGAATCACCCAGGGTAGGATTAGATACAGAATCACCCAGGGTAGGATTAGATACAGAATCACACAGGGTAGGATTAGATACAGAATCACACAGGGTAGGATTAGATACAGTATCATACAGGATAGGATTAGATACAGCAGACAGTATCACACAGGGTAGGATTAGATACAGAATCACACAGGGTAGGATTAGATACAGAATCACACAGGGTAGGATTAGATACAGAATCACCCAGGGTAGGGTTAGATACAGCAGGCAGTATCACACAGGATAGGATTAGATACAGAAGACAGTATCACACAGGATAGGATTAGATACAGCAGATAGTATCACACAGGATAGGATTAGATACAGCAGACAGTATCACACAGGATAGGATTAGATACAGAATCACACAGGGTAGGATTAGATACAGAATCACACAGGGTAGGATTAGATACAGAATCACACAGGATAGGATTAGATACAGCAGACAGTATCAAACCGGATAGGATTATATACAGAAGACAGTATCACACAGGATAGGATTAGATACAGCAGGCAGTATCACACAGGATAGGATTAGATACAGCTGACAGTATTACACAGGATAGGATTAGATACAGCAGACAGTATCACACAGGATAGGATTAGATACAGAATCACACAGGATAGGATTAGATACAGCAGACAGTATCACACATGGTAGGATTAGATACAGAATTACACAGAATAGGATTAGATACAGAAGCGCTTAGGATAGGATTAGATACAGCAGACAGCATCACACATGATAGGATTAGATACAGCAGACAGTATCAAACAGGATAGGATTAGATACAGCAGACAGTATCACACAGGATAGGATTAGATACAGCAGACAGTATCACACAGGATAGGATTAGATACAGCAGACAGTAACACACAGGATAGGATTAGATACAGCAGACAGTATCCCACAGGATAGAATTAGATACAGAATCACACAGGGTAGGATTAGATACAGTATCATACAGGATAGGATTAGATACAGCAGACAGTATCACACAGGATAGGATTAGATACAGAAGACAGTATCACACAGGATAGGATTAGATACAGCAGACAGTATCACACAGGATAGGATTAGATACAGCAGACAGTATCACACAGGATAGGATTAGATACAGCAGACAGTATCACACAGGATAGGATTAGATACAGCAGACAGTATCACACAGGATAGGATTAGATACAGCAGACAGCATCACACAGGATTGGATTAGATACAGCAGACAGTATCACACAGGATAGGATTAGATATAGAAGACAGTATCACACAGGATAGGATTAGATACAGCAGACAGGGTCACATAGGGTAGGATTAGATACAGAATCACACAGGGTAGGATTAGATACAGAATCACCCAGGGTAGGGTTAGATACAGCAGACAGTATCACACAGGATAGGATTAGATATAGAAGACAGTATCACACAGGATAGGATTAGATACAGCAGACAGTATCACACAGGGTAGGATTAGATACAGAATCACACAGGGTAGGATTAGATACAGAATCACACAGGGTAGGATTAGATACAGAATCAAACAGGGAAGGGTTAGATACAGCAGGCAGTATCACACAGGATAGGATTAGATACAGAAGACAGTATCACACAGGATAGGATTAGATACAGCAGATAGTATCACACAGGATAGGATTAGATACAGCAGACAGTATCACACAGGATAGGATTAGATACAGAATCACACAGGGTAGGATTAGATACAGAATCACACAGGGTAGGATTAGATACAGAATCACCCAGGGTAGGGTTAGATACAGCAGGCAGTATCACACAGGATAGGATTAGATACAGAAGACAGTATCAGACAGGATAGGATTAGATACAGCAGGCAGTATCACACAGGGTAGGATTAGATACAGCTGACAGTATTACACAGGATAGGATTAGATACAGCAGACAGTATCACACAGGATAGGATTAGATACAGAATCACACAGGATAGGATTAGATACAGCAGACAGTATCACACAGGATAGGATTAGATACAGCAGACAGTATCACACAGGATAGGATTAGATACAGCAGACAGTATCACACAGGATAGGATTAGATACAGCAGACAGTATCACACAGGATAGGATTAGATACAGCAGACAGTATCACACAGGATAGGATTAGATACAGCAGACAGTATCACACAGGATAGGATTAGATACAGCAGACAGTAACACACAGGATAGGATTAGATACAGAATCACACAGGGTAGGATTAGATACAGTATCATACAGGATAGGATTAGATACAGCAGACAGTATCACACAGGATAGGATTAGATACAGAAGACAGTATCACACAGGATAGGATTAGATACAGCAGACAGTATCACACAGGATAGGATTAGATACAGCAGACAGTATCACACAGGATAGGATTAGATACAGCAGACAGTATCACACAGGATAGGATTAGATACAGCAGACAGTATCACACAGGATAGGATTAGATACAGCAGACAGCATCACACAGGATAGGATTAGATACAGCAGACAGTATCACACAGGATAGGATTAGATACAGAAGCGCCTAGGATAGGATTAGATACAGCAGACAGTATCACACAGGATAGGATTAGATACATCAGACAGTATCTAATGTGTTTTTCACCCCATGAACATATAGCCCTTATTATAATTACTAACTTCAATATTATTTCCTCCCCTTTTTTACCTTAGCATTCCCTGTTATACATTTTCCCGCCAATTATTTAAATGAAGTATGTAATAAACCACGCCCCTTCCGAGGGGATGCCGCCCGCCACCGAGCCCTCCCGAGGGGATGCCGCCCGCCACCGAGCCCTTCCGAGGGGATGCCGCACGCCACCGAGTCTTCCCGAGGGGATGCCGCCCGCCACCGAGCACTCCCGAGGGGATGCCGTCCGCCACCGAGCCCTCCCGAAGGGATGCCGCACGCCACCGAGCCCTTCCGAGGGGATGCCGTCCGCCACCGAGCACTCCCGAGGGGATGCCGCCCGCCACCGAGCCCTCCCGAGGGGATGCCGTCCGCCACCGAGCCCTCCCGAAGGGATGCCGCACGCCACCGAGCCCTCCCGAGAGGATGCCGCCCGCCACCGAGCACTCCCGAGAGGGTGTCGCCGCCACCGAGCCATCCCGAGAGGATGTCGCCCGCAACCGAGCCCTCCCGGGGGGATATCGCCTCCTGCACTGAGCCCCCCCGGGGGGGATGTCACCTCCTGCACTGAGCCCTCCCGGGGGGGATATCACCTCCTGCACTGAGCCCTCCCGGGGACATCACCTCCTGCACTGAGCCCTCCCGGGGGGATATCACCTCCTGCACTGAGCCCTCATGGGGGGAGTATCACCTCCTGCACTGAGCCCTCCCGGGGAGGATATCACCTCCTGCACTGAGCCCTCATGGGGGGATATCACCTCCTGCACTGAGCCTCCCGGGGATATCACCTCCTGCACTGAGCCCTGATGGGGGATATCGCCTCCTGCACTGAGCCCTCCCAGGGGATATCACCTCCTGCACTGAGCCCTCCCGGGAGGATATCACCTCCTGCACTGAGCCCTCCCGAGGGAGATAACCTCCTGCACTGAGCCCTCCCGGGGATATCACCTCCTGCACTGAGCCCTCATGGGGGGGATATCATCCCCTGCACTGAGCCCTCTCGGGGGGATATCAGCTCCTGCACTGGAGCCTCCCGGGGATATCGCCTCCTGCACTGAGCCTCCCAGGGGATATCACCTCCTGCACTGAGCCCTCCCGGGGATATCACCTCCTGCACTGAGCCCTCCCGGGGGGATATCACCTCCTGCACTGAGCCCTCATGGGGGGGATATCACCTCCTGCACTGAGCCCTCCCGGGGGGGATATCACCTCCTGCACTGAGCCCTCCCGGAGGGGGGATATAACCTCCTGCACTGAGCCCTCCCGGGTGGATATCGCCTCCTGCACTTAGCCCTTCTAGGGGGGATATCACCTCCTGCACTGAGCTCTCCCGGAGGGGGGATATCACCTCCTGCACTGAGCTCTCCCGGAGGGGAGATATCACCTCCTGCACTGAGCCCTCCCTGGGGGAATATCATCTCCTGCACTGAGCCCTCCCGGGGGGGATATCACCTCCTGCACTGAGCCCTCCCGGAGGGGGGATATAACCTCCTGCACTGAGCCCTCCCGGGTGGATATCGCCTCCTGCACTTAGCCCTTCTAGGGGATATCACCTCCTGCACTGAGCTCTCTCCGGAGGGGGGATATCACCTCCTGCACTGGAGCTCTCCCGGAGAGATATCACCTCCTGCACTGAGCCCTCCCTGGGGGAATATCATCTCCTGCACTGAGCTCTCCTAGGGGGGATATCAAATCTTGCACTAAGTCCTCATGGAGGGGATATCACCTACTGCACTGAGCCCTCCAGGGGGGATATCACCTCCTGCACTGAGCCCTCCCGGGGGGATATCACCTCCTGCACTGAGCCCTCCCGGGGTTATATCACCTCCTGCACTGAGCCCTCCCGCGGGGGATATCACTTCCTGCACTGAGCCCTCCCGGGGGGATATCACCTCCTGCACTGAGCCCTCTTGGGGGGATATCGCCTCCTGCACTGAGGCCTCCTAGGGGGGATATCACCTCCTGCACTGAGCACTCCCGGGGGTATATCACCTCCTGCACTGAGCCCTCACGTGGGGGATATCACCTCCTGCACTAAGCCCTCCCAGGGGGATATCAGCTCCTGCAATGAGCCCTCCCGGGGGATATCACCTCCAGCACTGAGCCCTCCTGGGAGGGATATCACCTCCTGCACTGAAGCTCTCCCAGGGGATATCACCTCCTGCACTGAGGCCCTCCCGGGAGATATCACCTCCTGCACTGAAGCCCTCCCGGGGGGGTTATATCACCTCCTGCACTGAGCCCTCCCGCGGGGGATATCACTTCCTGCACTAAGCCCTCCCGGGGGGATATCAGCTCCTGCACTAAGCCCTCCCGGGGGGATATCAGCTCCTGCACTGAGCCCTCCCGGGGGATATCACCTCCTGCACTGAGCCCTCCTGGGAGGGATATCACCTCCTGCACTGAGCTCTCCCGGGGGGGATATCACCTCCTGCACTGAGCCCTCCCGGGGGGGATATCACCTCCTGCACTGAGCCCTCTTGGTGGGGATATCCCCTCCTGCACTGAGCCCTCATGGGGGGGATATCACCTCCTGCACTGAGCCCTCTTGGGGGGATATCGCCTCCTGCACTGAGGCCTCCTAGGGGGGATATCACCTCCTGCACTGAGCACTCCTGGGGGTATATCACCTCCTGCACTGAGCCCTCCCGTTGGGGATATCACCTCCTGCACTAAGCCCTCCCGGGGGGATATCAGTTCCTGCAATGAGCCCTCCCGGGGGATATCACCTCCTGCACTGAGCCCTCCTGGGAGGGATATCACCTCCTGCACTGAGCCCTCCCGAGAGGATATCACCTCCTGCACTGAGCCCTCCCGGGGAGATACTGCACTGAGCTCTTCCAGGGGGATATCACCTCCTGCACTGAGCCCTCCCAGGGGATATCACCTCCTGCACTGAGCCCTCCCGGGGGGGAAATCACCTCCTGCACTGAGCCCTCCCGGGGGGCATATCGCCTCCTGCACTGAGCCCTCCCAGGGGATATCACCTCCTGCACTGAGCCCTCCCGGGGGGATATCACCGCCTGCACTGAGCCCTCCCGAGGGATATCACCTCCTGCACTGAGCCTCCCGGAGATATCACCTCCTGCACTTAGCCCTCCCGGGGATATCACCTCCTGCACTGAGCCCTCCCGGGAGGGATATCACCTCCTGCACTGAGCCCTCCCGGGGGGATATCACCTCCTGCACTGAGCCCTCCCGGGGGGATATCACCTCCTGCACTGAGTCCTCCCAGGGGGATATCACCTTCTGCACCGAGCTCTCTCGGAGGGGGAATATCACCTCCTGCACCGAGCTCTCTCGGAGGGGGAATATCACCTCCTGCACTGAGCCCTCCTGGGGGGGAATATCACCTCCTGCACTGAGCCCTCCTGGGGGAGGATATCACCTCCTGCACTGAGCCCTCCTGGGAGGATATTAACTCTGCACTGAGCCCTCCCGGGGGATATCACCTCCTGCACTGAGCCCTCCTGGGGGGGGATATTAACTCCTGCACTGAGCCCTCCCGGGGGGGATATCACCTCCTGCACTGAGCCCTCCCGGGGGGGATATCACCTCCTGCACTGAGCCCTCCCGGAGAGATATCACCTCCTGCACTGAGCCCTCCTGGGAGGATATTAACTCCTGCACTGAGCCTCCCGGAGGATATCACCTCCTGCACTGAGCCCTCCCGGGGGGGATATCACCTCCTGCACTGAGCCCTCCTGTTCATATCTGCTTTTTGTTGCTCTTTTAAAATATACATTGTCAAAATTGTATATGGTAATTTATTTTTTGGTGATGAATTCCCCAGTACGAGATCCGTGTGAGGCGTCCGTGTAATGTCCATGTTGTGTGTGCACAGTAGATGTGGGGAAAAAGCTGATGTGAACACGACCTGAGATCAGTGCTCGCAGTCATGTAACCCCCGCTGCTTATTCAGGTGCCCGTCAGCCAGCCCAGTTTAGACGCCGAGGACCAGTTTGGTCTGGACTCACTGCTTTAAAGGCTAAGTACACATTTAGGGGCAATTTATTTTTATAATTATTGCATTGTACTCATGTTGAGCCCCGTCCCATCAGGCAGGAGCTGACGGCTCCTTATCTCTGACCTCCTCAACGCTCGTTACAGCGCAGTTCCTAACTCCTGCAGGAGGGAGGCTGGTGGTCCTGCTCTTCACCAGTCTGCGGCCTCCCCCTGACTGCTCTGTTCTTCCTGCAGGAGGGGAGGCTGGTGGTCCTGCTC
>JAKVIS010002103.1:0-25973 GCA_033119425.1 Bufotes viridis
CATCGGCTTCAATGGGAAATGATGAGAGTAGTAGTTCACAGACATGTGTCAGCAGGTAGCTAATATTAATTTCTCCCGCCCAACAGATAATGCTGGGGACCCTCATTGGTAAGAACAAGAGGCGTGGCTAGTGTCACATGATCTCACTTGACAAACCAGAAAGTGGGATTCAAGCATGGGGGATAAGAGAAAACTGAAAATGAGGTAAATCTTAAATAAAAAAAAATACAATAATCGAAGAAGGAGTGGGAGCTAGAGAAATTTATGCAAATACACTGAAAAATCACTTATGGCACAAACCGTTTAAGTGATGCTGTCATATTTAAAAGGGCTAAACCAGTGCCCACTGGTCCACAGCACTCTCAGCCATTGACAGACTGGGATCTCCTCAATTGTGCTGTCCAATTGAGAAAGTGAAGTAGAGTACCCCTTAAATCTGATACGGGGGGTAGGCTGCACTGTTGTCGCATTCAATTGGAACGTCCTTCACTATAAAACTATCCTGCGGCCAACAGCTCATGGGTGGCCAGTGCTTCACCCCTGGAGAAATGGTGGTGGGTCTGTGAAGACCCTTTAAGATGTTAGATGGATCCTTGGATCTGAGACCTCAAAACCTTAGGATCAGGTATAGACCTATAAACTAGTGAAACTCCTTCTTTAAAGGGAACCCATCACCCCATGCCCAGATGCCCCAATAACACTGAATCGGAGGGTAAGATTACTTACCCTTGAACTGTCTACCATAAGGGGGAGGTGACAAATATCTTAAGAAATAAGTGTCTGTACTCCTGTCAGTCCAAGGGATCACATGATTCTTACTGCCCTGACTCTTTGCAAACAGGAAGTGTCCTCCTTCTGAGTCAAGGAGGAGGAGCTAACAGCTAATCCCATCATGGATGTTCTCAAAGTGGACAGGATGCTTCTCCGCCCTCCGGCGTGACACATATACACTTGTAAGTGACGGCATGACAATCTATCTAGAAGACTGACCTACAGAATTGTGTACAGGAAGACAGCTGTGTAGAATCCTACGTGAAACGCGTTGGATCAGGACGTACTAAAGCGCAAAAGGAGAAGGTAGATCTGATGTGCAGCTTAAAAAACCGGGCGAGGCCCAACACTAAAATTACTAAAATCAACCCCCTCCCCACTCGCAGAACCCGCCCCTCAAAAAACCATCACCCGAATCGCACAGACAACCAAAAAGAAAATATTCAATCAAGTAAATCGACCTCAAACACAAGAAGAGCCCAGGACCCCATGCATAGAGCTGATCCCACATTCCTGCAAGGTATATCCCCCTCCCCAATAAGGACACCACAGTAACTAGAATATCACTTGGCTGTTTAGACTTATAACATTCTCACAGAGAAGACAGAAGTGGGCACGACTAGGGGTATCATGTGCCACACACAGACCATGGACAGAAAACCTCCGTATAACCCCAGAGCTCACACTCTGCTACACACATCTACAAAGCTGGAAGACCCCCATATAAGCGGGAATGATGGGTACGTCACCAGAAACGGTGGGACAGACCACCATGAGCACAAAGAAGCATGCAAGGGTTGCAGTGCAGCAGACCACACACACAGAAGTACACAAAGTGGCGTAAAAAAGGTGTCCTGCGCACCCGCCATGGGGCAGCCGTGCAAATGGACCCTGACTACTGGCAGATCTTGGTGGACAGCTTCCATGGCCCCTGGTGGCACATTTTTGCCTTTGTCTCCTTCAGGAAGACACCGACACTGCCTAGGCTGGCGGCAGCTCTGGCACCTTTATCACCGCATTTGGTGCCACCTGTAGAGACTTCTTCTCACACCTGCCCTACTGGGAGCACTGATAAAACTCTTCACAACACAGCCATACCACAACACACAGACATCAGGGTTGAGGGCGTTCCCCCCCTCCATGGTCCCAGCCGCTACACGCTGTTTGGGTTGTAACACAAGACATTGAACTGCAAGTTTTCATCCCAGTGTCGAAGCAAGACAAAAAGCTGCTGAGCGGCAGACTTGACCGTGGCCAGAGTGCGCCCCTCTGGGATCTTCTGCTTGCACAACCACCGGTCAGCCTTGGCCGCTAGTAACTCCCACTCGGTGAAGTAAGAGGCGGAGTTGTTCTCCAGCCAGGCCAGGGCTACGGCGGTGGCCCAGATCATGCTTTCTGGATGTGACCTGCGTTGCTCCTCAATGCTCTCCATCCAAGACTGGACCTCGGTACCATCTGACTCCGACCCCAGTCCACTGTCTGTGTGAATGGAGGCAGAGTCTTGAGTGCTGTCAGGAGATGAAAAGCGCCGTACGGGAAGGACGGGGAGGGTCAGTTCGTTCTCTGACTTTGAGGATTGAGAAGGACTGTCCAAAGCACTGCTGGAAAGGTGGCGTGTTCGGGGCTGCTGACAGACGTCTTCACCAAACCCATTCAGTGTGGTGTGATGGTCACTGTCAGGGGCGAGCAGGTGTCCCGTACCCGCCGAAGCAGGTCCGTGGTCCTTACGTGAAGGAGAAGAGCCGTGAGACATTGGGCTCAGAGTGGTACGATGACTCGTGAATGGAGATGTCCACTTGAGTTTGTCCATCGGGATGTTGGCCGCATCTGCAAAGGTCTGGTTCAGTAGGAAGGCTCCACAAGCCAACTGCAGAGTCACCTACAGGAAGGGATAGGGGGGCAACAAAATGAGACATCATTACACCGGTGTTCAGTAAGTAAGGGGTCAGATTTTACTGGATTTTAAAGGGGTTTCCAGTTTCATCTACCTACAGCATAATTATTGCAAAATGAAAAGTTCTGAACTTGCTAATTCACTTCAATTCTTAACCATTTCAAGACATCTGCTTGCAGTCAGAGAACTGGTGGGCGAAAACCCATACGCAGCTAGTACAACACAAATACAGCAGCTGCATCTTAAATGTCTCCCCTGTTATGACAATTTGTTACTATGTATCGGTGCAAGTAAAATGTATCAGTTGGGAGTCCAGGCTGTCTACCTAACAGAAGGATTTAGAGGTACTTTCACATTTGCGTTATTCTTTTCCGGCATAGAGTTCCGTCAAAAGGGCTCTATGCCGGAAAAGAACTGATCAGGCATATCCCCATGCAATCTGAATGGATAGAAATCCGTTCAGTTTGCATCAGTATGCCTTCCGTTCAGTCGCTGTCAGGCGTTTTGGCCGGACATAATACCGCAGCATGCACCTGGATCCGTCTACAAATGCTGTCAGTTGTCACACTAAAGGGCGGATCCGGCAGGCAGCTCCGACGACGGAACTGCCTGCCGCATCACACGAACGAAAGTGTGAAAGTACCCTTAGATTGGCTACAATTGTAACAAACCTTCTCCTGTGAGATGCATTAAATTAGAATGGATTTTCAGTTCCTAGATGTAAAACAGATGCTTCAATCCTTTAACAGCAAGCAGAGATCTTGATAATGGTCAGGAATAGTGTTGAGCGAACTTGTATTTTAAGTTCAGCGTCCAAAGTTCGGGTTCGGGTTATCAAAGCATCCCGTTATGGATTCCGCTACAACGGACCATAACGGCATTTGGAATCCATAAGCCTTAAGAGCCTACGACCTCTTATCCAATCCAGTACTGAGCCACGCCCCCTGCACTGATCACATGACGGTGACGTCACCCCAGGTCCTTAGGCCTCTTTCACACGGGCGAGTTTTCCGCGCGGGTGCAATGCGTGAGGAGGACGCATTGCACCCGCACTGAATCCGGACCCATTCATTTCTATGGGGCTGTGCACATGAGCGTTGTATTTCACGCATCACTTCTGCGTTGCGTGAAAATCGCAGCATGCTCCAGTTTCTGCGTTTTCCACGCAACGCAAGCCCCATAGAAGTGAATGGGGATGCGGGAAAATCGCAAGCATCCTAGTCATGATGCGGATGCGTTGCGATTTTCCCGCATGGTTGCTAGGATCACGATCGGGATGGGGACCCGATCGTAATTATTTCCTTTATAACATAGTTATAAGGGAAAATAATCGCATTCTAATTACAGAATGCAATGTTCCCCGAGGCTTTAAAGGGTTAAAAATAATAAAGAGTTAACTTACCTTCTCCCATTGTGCAGCGCAGAGCCCCAGAGCGTCTTCTCTCTTGATAGTTTGGATGCTTGAGGACCTGTGGTGACGTCACAGGGTCACATGGTCCAATCATAGAAGCATTTGAGTGGACCATGTGACCCATGTGATCCTGTGACATCACGGCAGGTCCTTCATCCAGGATCTGTTGGATGAAGGACCTGCCGTGATGTCACAGGATCACATGGGTCACATGGTCACTCAAATGCTTCTATGATTGGACCATGTGACCCTGTGACGTCACCACAGGTCCTCATGCATCCAAACTATCAAGAGAGAAGACGTTCTGGAGCTCTGCGCACAATGGAGAAGGTAAGTTAACTCTATTATTTTAACCCTTTAAGCCGAGACATTGCATTCTGTAATTAGAATGCGATTATTTTCCCTTATAACTATGTTATAAAGGAAAATAATTACACATACAGAATACTTATCCCGAAACCAGACTTCAGTGATGAAGTCTGACTTCGGGTCTGGGTACCAAGCATGCGGATTTTTTCACGCGCGTGCTCAACGCACTACAAACGTTAGCACACGCGCGGAAAAATCGCGGCGATTCCCGCAACGCACCCGCATCTTATCCGGGCGTCAAACATGACGCCCGTGTGCAAGAGGCCTTAGTGTTGTCCAAGGTTCGGGTTCATTGAAGAATCCCCTTATGGATTACAAATGCCGTTATGGTCTGTGGTAGCGGAATCCATAACGGGATGCTTCGATAACCCGAGCCCGAACTTTGGACGCCGAACTTAAAATACAAGTTCGCTCAACACTAGTCAGGAATTAGAGAGCATTGCCGAACTTTTTCTTATGCACAAAGCCTACCTATATATATATATACTGTGTAGCAGCCTGTAGTTGCTCTTTTTCCACCTTAAAGAGGTTCTCCAGGAATTAAGAAAATCAAAATACCTAAATATTACTTTATTATATATATTATATATTCCCAAATATCCCTCGTTAGTTATAATGGCTCATTTTGTCTGGGGACTAATCATTAGGAGAAAAAAAATGGCCGCCATCTATTAAGACACAGAAAACCTGTCCTAATCACACAACAGGACACAGCCACATCCCCACCTCCTCTCTGTACTTCATGTCTCCTCATGAACTCCGTTCCTACAGAGATTCAGCTGAAGATCATATTAAACTGTATTCAAGACATAACCCCTGACAAGCAGAGCAGAGAGGAGGATGAGGCAGCTCTTTACCTCAGTGCTCTGAAGTAACTTGTCTTCCTGTGAGATTAGGACAGGTTTTGTGTGTACTAATAGGACGGCAGCAATTTTAGTTCTCCGTATAATTGCTCCTGAGACAAAATGAACCATTACAACTAATGAAAGGTATTTGGGAATTTATTTATAAACGTAGTAAAATTATAAAGTAATATTTTATATACTTTATATAATTATAAAGTGATATTTACGTATTTTCATTTTCTTAGTTCCTGAAGAACCCCTTTAAGGGTCCATTCATATAGCAGAACTTGCCAGCAAAATTTTAGCACGGGCACTATGCCAAAATTCCGCCGGCAGTTCCTCCTATTATTTTGAATTGGAGGCAGCGCTGCAGTTTTGCAGACCGGTACTTTAAAGCCGAAACCACACCGAGAGGGGACATGTCCCAGTATCTGTCAACTCGCGGCTTAGTTCTGTTCAGTGGAGCTATGCCAGGAGCGGGTCCGCGGCATTCAATGTGAACAAAAGCGTCAGTTTCTGCTGCAGATTTTGACGTTATGAAAATCTGCCGTGTGAACAGGCCCTAAGTGTTCACAAGCCTCCTTGTCTCCAAAAATCCATCTACAGTAAGGGCTCATGCACACGGCTGTGTCTGCAACAGCGGGTCTGCAATATATGGGCCCCGGCTGTTTTTGCACCGCATCACAGATCCGAAAGGTCTGTTGCGGAACGGAGGCACGGAACCCCACAGAAGCACTAGGGAGTGCTTCTGTGGGGTTTCTCTCTGTGCCTCCACACAGCAAAAAAAATAGAACATGTTCTATTTTCTTTTTTGTGGTGCGGACGGCTCACGGACCCATTCAAGTTGAAAGGGCCTGGATCCGTCTGCAAAATGCGCATAGATCTTGCCCGTGCAAATTGCGGTTCCCGATGCATGGAACGGCCGAGCAAAGGCCGTATGAATGAGGCCTAATGCTGTATATAGCAGACACTGTAGAGGGGGGAGCTGCAGCTGCAGTTTGCTGTGTATGAGGCTGCATGCTGTGAGAGGGGAGGAGAAGCAGGAGAGGAAACATCTTTATCTCTAGCAGTCTGCCAGGAAGATTCCCACTATCAGCATGCCTGGAGAGAGGACATATGTATTTTGTATAGCTGCCAAAGGAGGGAATAAAGGAGCATTTTAAACATTACTTAGATAAAACTAGAGCATCCCTTTAAATCTGCAGTTGATGCAACCCCTTTAGGAAAGGAGCCAGCTGAGGGAATCCGCAACCTGACGCGAGGATCCTGGTACTAACCAGGGGCAGGTAGTCAATGTTCTTCTCGTTCTCGCTTTCCTCGCTGCTTTTTCCAGGAGATTTGATCATAAATCCTTTGGCTGCTCGGGTCAGAAGTCTCGTCTTATTGAGGGTCAACCTGCCACAAGAGGACAAATAAGGATTCCTGCAGGACGAAGCTAGATATCAGCATCACTGGGCTCTAGTTACCTGGCGGCAAAGAGACTTTCTATAGACCTCTGAGAATGGGACGAGGAAACAGATGGACTGCGTGGGGCGGCTGAAAGACATAAGCCATACTGGTGCTGTCAATTAAAGTGCTAAAGTAAACTGCAGCCACAGACTAATGGTAATCATATCTGTTTTCCTGCATTAGCTATGCTCATCCTGAGCCTTCTGATTCATGAACAGAATGGCACTAACACTTTTACAAGGAGAGCATCCTACTGGCACCTTCACTTGATACAGCAATCAGTCTGCGGTCATTATCACCTTGTGGAAAACTGCAGCGCTCCCATCCCGAGGACCCTGGTGTCGTGCAGGGCGATATGGCGCTCTCATCAACATCTACCATGAAGAAGAAAGACCTCATTACCACACAGCACATTTATGTACCCCGCTCCTCCCTTTGCTCTATAAATCTGTCACATTTTACTCCAGTCTAGCAAATGCCGGTCTTAGTAAATTCCTGCCATTCAGTTCAATACCAGATGTATGAATCCATGTGCAGTGAGCTCCCCCTAGTGGTGGCTGCTGGTCACCAGGATAATATCTATATGCTGTGTAACCACTCTGCTGTGCATCATGTGACCTTGAGTCAAATAAGAGCAAAGTGTCATGTACTTACCTGTCTGCGCTCCTACGGTGAGTCCAGCCTCTTTAATGGGGCAAGGCCAGTGTCACTCTATTACCATTGCAACCAGCTCAGCTGACAGTGGGGCTGATTGGCCTATCAGGGAGTTGTCTGTCCTTTGGTTCTGTAAAGCGACGCTCAGGTTTTGACCCGGTTTGTCTGACCACCGCTTTTATTTAGATTATGTCCTGAGCACTTAAACTAGGGACCGTCGCCCAGTTGGGGACCGCTATTTAGGGCAGCTCGTCCAAGTAGGTAGGGCAAGTGGTCTGGTTGGAGTATAGGGTTGCACTGTTTCCTACCTAATGTGACAAAGAGGCTGAAACCAAAGTCTCCCCATACTCCCGTTCTAGATTGAGATCTCTGTCCTCCTGGGAGATAAAATAAAAGCTTAATTTTACACCTGGACAGTGATACCAGCCTCACACCGAAAACACCAGGGTATTTACAGAACTGTCTGGACATTCCCTTTAAGACATAATAACTAATATCAGTTCTTACTGAAGAATCGATCGTCTGATGAGTCGGACACACATGTGGATTGGGATCGTCCCAGCCCGATGGAGAATCCTCGCAGGCGGCGACTTCCAGAGCTTAAGCTGCGCTGAGATCCCTGTTTGAGAGCAGCACCTAGCAGGGAATGAGGGCATCCTCCTCAGTCAGTGGGAGAGACCTCCGGACAAAGACAGAGAGAAAGAGAGAGAGAAAGGGCCAGACGAGAGACTCACAGTTAACACGACGGAAGGACGGGTCTCGGGAGACGTGGGGGGGATCTGGGATACAAACGGGAAGCAAAAAAAGGATAAAGCCAAAAACAACAGAAAGAACAAAGAAAACCTGGAGGAGCAGTGGAAGAATGAGATGCGGCAGGTGGAGCGGCATGTTCCTGCAGAGCGTTGCGCTGTTACCTGTGTTGGCGTACTCCACCACGCTGGGCAGGTACGAGTTGCTGCTGAGATCTACAGGAACGAACGCGGTGTACTTGCTGATGACATTACAGGCTTTGCTGGCGTGAATGGTGTTCAGCTGGAACCGGCGGCCAACGCCTGCAAGGGAAGCACAAAGAAAACGGTGACAGCGACCCACGGTGACACCATCGAGAATGGCAGGCGCCGCCTCGTCACATATAAAGGTCATTATTAATCACAGGGGAGGCCACTCAGCTTTCCCAGACTCCGGAACAGAAAATCTGCCTTAATATGTGATGTGTCAGGGAGAGTTGTTACTGATGACTCTCCACAGTGACCCCCATGAAAACCACAGTGACCCTATAACCACACCCCCAGTGACCCCATAACCACAGCCACAGTGACCCCATAACCACAGCCACAGTGACCCCCATAACTACAGCCACAGTGACCCCATAATGACAGCCACAGTGACCCCATAATGACAGCCACAGTGACCCCATAATGAGAGCCACAGTGACCCCCATAACTACAGCCACAGTGACCCCATAATGACAGCCACAGTGACCCCCATAATGACAGCCACAGTGACCCCATAATGAGAGCCACAGTGACCCCCATAACTACAGCCACAGTGACCCCATAACCACAGCCACAGTGACCCCATAACCACAGCCACAGTGACCCCCATAACTACAGCCACATTGACCCCATAATGACAGCCACAGTGACCCCATAATGAGAGCCACAGTGACCCCCATAACTACAGCCACAGTGACCCCATAATGACAGCCACAGTGACCCCCATAACCACAGCCACAGTGACCCCATAACCACAGCCACAGTGACCCCCATAACTACAGCCACAGTGACCCCATAATGAGAGCCACAGTGACCCCCATAACTACAGCCACAGTGACCCCATAATGACAGCCACAGTGACCCCATAATGACAGCCAAAGTGACTCCATAACTACAGCCATGGTGACCCCCATAACCACAGCCACAGTGACCCCATAATGACAGCCACAGTGACCCCATAATGACAGCCAAAGTGACCCCATAATGACAGCCACAGTGACCCCTATAACTACAGCCATAGTGACCCCATAATGACAGCCACAGTGACCCCATAATGACAGCCACAGTGACCCCATAATGACAGCCAAAGTGACCCCTATAACTACAGCCATAGTGACCCCATAATGACAGCCACAGTGACCCCATAATGACAGCCACAGTGACCCCATAATGACAGCCACAGTGACCCCTATAACTACAGCCATAGTGACCCCATAATGACAGCCACAGTGACCCCATAATGACAGCCACAGTGACCCCATAATGACAGCCACAGTGACCCCATAATGACAGCCACAGTGACCCCATAATGACAGCCACAGTGACCCCTATAACTACAGCCACAGTGACCCCATAATGACAGCCACAGTGACCCCATAATGACAGCCACAGTGACCCCATAATGACAGCCACAGTGACCCCTATAACTACAGCCATAGTGACCCCATAATGACAGCCACAGTGACCCCATAATGACAGCCACAGTGACCCCATAATGACAGCCAAAGTGACCCCTATAACTACAGCCACAGTGACCCCATAATGACAGCCACAGTGACCCCATAATGACAGCCACAGTGACCCCATAATGACAGCCAAAGTGACTCCATAACTACAGCCATGGTGACTCCATTATGATGGTTACAGTGACCCCCATAACCACAGCCACAGTGACCCCATAACCACAGCCACAGTGACCCCCATAACTACAGCCACAGTGACCCCATAATGACAGCCACAGTGACCCCATAATGACAGCCACAGTGACCCCTATAACTACAGCCATAGTGACCCCATAATGACAGCCACAGTGACCCCCATAACTACAGCCACAGTGACCCCCATAACTACAGCCACAGTGACCCCATAATGACAGCCACAGTGACCCCCATAACTACAGCCACAGTGACCCCCATAACTACAGCCACAGTGACCCCATAATGACAGCCACAGTGACCCCATAATGACAGCCAAAGTGACTCCATAACTACAGCCATGGTGACTCCATAATGATGGTTACAGTGACTCCCATAACCACAGCCACAGTCACCCCCCATAACTAAAGTGCCAGTGACCCCAAGAACCACAGCCACAGTGACCCCATAACCACAGCCACAGTGACCCCCATAACCACAGCCACATTGACCCCATAACGACAGCCACATTGACCCCATAATGACAGCCACAGTGACCCCATAATGACAGCCACAGTGACCCCCATAACCACAGTCATGATGACTCCATAATGATAGCTACAGTGACTCCCATAACTACCGCCACAGTGACCCCCATAACTACAGCCATGATGACTCCATAATGATAGCTACAGTGACCCCATAACCACAGCCACAGTGACCCCATAACCACAGCCACAGTGACCCCCATAACCACAGCCACAGTGACCCCATAATGACAGCCACAGTGACCCCCATAACCACAGCCACAGTGACCCCCATAACCACTGCCACAGTGACCCCATAATAACAGCCACAGTGACTCCCATAACCACAGCCACAGTGACCCCATAACCACAGCCACAGTGACCCCCATAACCACTGCCACAGTGACCCCATAATAACAGCCACAGTGACCCCCAGCCTTGTCCTACAGGCAGTCTCATCCCATCCAGAATGGCTGATAACAGGGGGCAATAGACTGCATGTAATGACACAGCAGATGGAGACTAGGTAGTGGCGCTGAGCCTCTGAGCTCACTCCTCCTCGCTCCTTCATGCACATACAGCTCTCCCTGGAAGATGTATACATCTGATATTCATCCCTAGAGCCAAAGCACAACAGGCACAAAGTTCTAGATGTTCCTACAAAAAGGCATCTTGTTCCTCCTCGGGATGTGCTGTGTACTCGCCTGCTAATGGAGCCACTCACCTCAGCAGTAGGTCCCCTCAAGGTAAAGAAATAAAATTCTGTCTATTCAATAAAAAAATCTAGCTTCCTGAGCACCTTGGATCATGAATACAATACCAGAACTACAGTGAGGACTGACACATGAGAGAAGTGAAGGAGGAATAGCGATTTTGCTGACATTCAGCGTGTGTAGAATGCAAGCTGTCAACCTCTATGAACACTGTCACTACGGCCATAGGTGGATGTCACTCAGCACCTGTTACCTGAGACCAAATATCTGAGAAAAGCATGAATAAAAGATTACACACTTGCACATAGGAGGATGAAGCAGGGACGTACATGTCTGGGATCCCTATGTTATGGGGAGTAACGTGCTACAGAGATCATAGCTGACTTTCACTGACACCAACGCTCCACCTCTGGAGCCCCCAGATCTTCACTGACACCACCGCCCCACCTCTGGAGCCCCCAGATCTTCACTGACACCACCGCCCCACCTCTGGAGCCCCCAGATCTTCACTGACACCACCGCCCCACCTCTGGAGCCCCCAGATCTTCACTGACACCACCGCCCCACCTCTGGAGCCCCCAGATCTTCACTGACACCACCGCCCCACCTCTGGAGAACCATGTCCTCACTAACACCACCACTCAACCTCTTGAGCTCCAAACCTTCACTGACACCACTGCTCCACCTCTGGAGCTCCCAGATCTTCAATGACACCACCGCCCCACCTCTGGAGCTCTGGGCCTTTACTCACACCACTGCTCTACCTCTGGAGCCCCAGGCCTTTACTTTTGCCACCACTTCACTTCTGGAGCCTCAGGCCTTTACTGACACCACCTCTTCATTTCTGGAGTGGAGCCTCAGGCCTTTACTGTCACTACCACTTCACCACTGGATCCTCAGGTCTTTACTAATACCTTAGTACCACCCCTGGAGCCTCAGGTTTTTACTGACGCCGCCACTTCACCCCTGGAGCCTCAGGTCTTTACTGACACCACTGCTCCACCCCTGGTGCCTCAGACCTTTATTAAGACCACCACTCAACCCAAGAAGCCTCAGGCCTTTACTATCACCTCCACTTTACCTCTGGAGCCTCAGGCATTTACTGAGATCACCACTCAACCCCCGGAGCCTTTACTGACACTACCATTCCACCCTGACATCGCCACTTCACCTCTAGAGCCTCAGGCCTTTACTGTCCCTACCACTCCATCCCTGGAGCCTCAGGCCTTTAGTGGCACCTTAGTACTATCCCTGCAGCCTGAGGCCTTTACTGACACCACTGCTCCACCCCTGGAGCCTCAGGCTTTTACTGACACCACTGCTCCACCCCTGGAGCCTCAGGCCTTTACTGACACCACTGCTCCAACCCTGGAGCCTCAGGCCTTTACTGACACCACCACCGCTCCAACCCTTGTGTTGATTTTTAATAACATGCTTTTATCACTGCTTCAGTTTTGTAAACCCAAGGTAAGCCAAAGGTTGGTGTTTATGAAGAGGTCAATATGGCTCACCTAATGAGACTTAATAAGGCCTACTGAAGAAAGGTCCCCGGTTTAGGAACCCTCTCTATGAACCACATGACACTGTTGCTTCATGTTTTTTTTTGTTTTTTTTTAGGAAATTGCTTCTACAAAATGTTAGTAACCTGCTTTGGTACTCTAATGAATTGGGGTTGGGTGGGCAAGAGGTCTTATTATGATTCTTTCCCACTGGTGAGGTACTTCAGTTCTCATTACCATGCTCGATGTCACTTTCTCTCTCGGCCAGCTGCTCAAAGTCTCGGATGATGGACTTGGCCGCCAGATGATGAAAGGTCTCGTTCCACAGGTCGCTCTCATCGTCATCTCTGTTTTCTCGTTCCCTGAGCAGTTTCTGGATGTCAAATGCAATTTCCCACTGCACCGGATGATTGCCCTTCAGACCCCTGACCACGGCCTTGCACATGGAGGGTGTGTGAGAAGACAGACTCTTGACCCCAGAGATATGTTCTGGTGGGATCTCCTCTGACGCCGCCTCGGTTTCAAAGGTGAAACATGGGTGATGGCAATCTATGAGAGAAGGACGGATGGCATCGATGACTGACTGTATCAACCTCTGCTCTACAAGCACTTGTATTAACATCTCATATTAATAAACCTCGATGCTTGGGAGATTTCTTTGGCAGTGGAGGGGCCCTGACAACAAATTATAACATGACCTAGCTAGAGCAGAACAGATCATTTCCAGCAGGTCATTGTGTCTTTATGGCACTATCCACACACACAGAGGAGAAGACAATGGAAAGTAAAGCAACAACCCAGGTATTTATGTTTCAGAGATGTATTAGAGATGAATTATTATAATTATCACATTCTGTATTATTATTACAGCTGCAGGTGGAGAGTGTACGCTGCTTGTTTTATAAAGAACCTATGAATGAATCCCCCGAGGAGCTTGGCTCATTCATACAATCCCGCTTTTAATAATGAATGGCCACCGCTCAGCAGGGATCTCCTGTGTGCTTTGATTCACATCCTGCATTATTCACTGGAAAATGTGCAAATACAGAAGAATAGTCACAGCAAAGTGAGATTTCTTATTCTTTAACTGAACCCACACAAACCCAGCATTACTCAGGTTATACCAGCATGGTCCATATCACTATATACAAGATGTATAACTTATACTAGCTGTACATATATAATTATATACAGGAGATACCCAGGTTATACCAGCATGGTCCATATCACTATATAGAAGAAGATGTATAACTTATACCAGCTGTACATATATAATTATATACAGGAGATACCCAGGTTATACCAGCATGGTCCATATCACTATATACAAGAAGATGTATAACTTATACCAGCTGTACATATATAATTATATACAGGAGATACCCAGGTTATACCAGCATGGTCCATATCACTATATACAAGAAGATGTATAACTTATACCAGCTGTACATAGATAATTATATACAGGAGATACCCAGGTTATACCAGCATGGTCCATATCACTATATACAAGAAGATGTATAACTTATACCAGCTGTACATATATAATTATATACAGGAGATACCCAGGTTATACCAGCATGCTCCATATCACTATATACAAGAAGATGTATAACTTATACCAGCTGTACATATATAATTATATACAGGAGATACCCAGGTTATACCAGCTGTACATATATAATTATATACAGGAGATACCCAGGTTATACCAGCTGTACATATATAATTATATACAGGAGATACCCAGGTCATGGTTTGTATTATTAAATACAAGAAGATGGAGTTTTATTTGTGTGTCTTGGTTGCAGTCAGCCATAAATCACCCCTAGCCCACACACATCTCTAAATGGACTTCCAGTGGATAGCCTCACCCAGATCTCCCGGGCTGCTGAAAGGCTGACTGTCCGAGGAAGATTTCAGAGAGAGAGAAGTCTCCTGTTGGGTGGAGGGACTTCCTGTGTTTGACGCTTGTGGACCCTCATGTGTCAGTGGGGATTCCCAGTCATGGCAGAACGAGAGGCAGCTCTGCTGAAGAAGAGATGGCCGCCTGGCGCCAGCTCCCCTAATTTTTGAGGTGCTGACAAATGGGCTGATGGACAGAGATGACTGATGGAATCCAGACAATGGATATGGGGGAGAAAAAAGATGGTGGAGCATTACTACCTTATAATTACTGGTGAATTTCTGTAATAACCACATTCCAAACAGAACAATGTCCCTTCTCTTAAAATGTACCTTAGTGGGAGAGGGGTATCTGTGAGACCTTAATATTTACCACACCTGACAAATATCTTCCCAATACAAAATTATTAACATAACCGATCATCTAAAAGAGTCCGAAAGATCATGGTAGTGGTGGCAGTGGTCAACTATTACTCTCTTAGAGAGGGCCAATAATATGCTTGAATTGTTTGGGGTGGTTAAAGAAACAATCACTATAGGCCATGGGCTGTTTATTGGTGGCTTGGATTAGGAAGAATCGTTGCAAGTTGTAGGCTGTTTGGAGATGGACATTATAAGCCACAGATTGTTCATTCTTGGCTAGTATAGAGATGCCCTCTACAAAGTCCATGGTGGTGGTTGCTTTCGGGATGGTCAGAACAAAGTAAGGGATGCAGGGTTGGTTAGAGATGGTCAGTACAAGGTAAGGGGTGGTTGGTTGGTTGGTTTAGCGATGGTCTGTACAAGGTTTGTATTAGAGATGGTCATTACAATGCCTGGGTTGATGGTTGGTTCATAGATGGTCAGTAAAAATTGTGGCTTGGTCAGCACAGGATGAAGGGTGGGTGGTTGGTTAAGGGATGGTCATTACAAGGTCTGGGTTGGTGGTTAGAGGTCGTCGCAACAAGGTCTGGATGGTAGTTAGAGATAGTCGGTGTTTGTAGTTGGTTTAGACATGGTCACCACAAGGTCTGTGGTGGTTGCTTTAGAGATGGACATTAGAAGGTCTGGCTTGGTGGTTGGTTGAGTGATGATCATAACAAGGTTTGCGTTGGTGGCTGGTTTAGAGATGGTCAGTGCCAGGTAGGGATTACTGGTTGCTTTTGAGTTCGTCAGTACAAGGTCTGTGTTGGTGGCTGCTTTAGTGATCTTAGCTCTGGTTTGGTTGCTGGTTTAGGAATGGTCATTAAAAAGCTTGACTTGTTTTGGGTGGTTAGTTGGAGGCACAGTCATAAATTGTAGAATTTTTGTTGGTGGTTAGGTTAGAGATGGCCAAGGCAGTTTATGGCTTAAATGACAAACGTCTAGTACGTGGCATGAATTACTTGTTGGTGGCCTAACTCCAGCGCAACCATGTGAGAGAAAAGTTTTACTTGGTAAAGGTCACAATAAACTATAGGTTATTTATTCCTGATTTGAATCTGAAGGACCATTGCAAGTTGCAGGTTGTTGATCTGGAGATAGCCATTATAAGCCGTAAGCCGTCCATTGTTGGTTGTTTTATAGATGTGAGTAAAATGTTTGAGTTACTTATTCATATAGAGGTGGCTTATACAAGGACTAGGTTTGTAGTTGGTTTAGAGATGGTCACTACAAGGTCTGAGTTGCTGGTTTGTTTAGACATTGGCATTACAAGATCTGGCATGATCATTGTTTTAGAGCCGCTATTGCAAGGTATGAAATGGGGGTTAATTTAGAGATGACCATAACAAGGTGTGGGGTGGTGGTTGGTTTGGACATGGTCAGAGAATGGTAAGAGATGGTCATTACAAAGTCTAAGTTGGTGGATAGTTTAGAGATGGTCAATACAGGGACTGGCATGATGATTGTTTTAGAGCTGATATTGCAAAGTATGGAATTGAGGTTGATGTAGAGATGGCCATTACAAGGTCTGGGGTGTTGGATGGATTAAAGATGGTCATTTCAAGATCTGGGCTGCTGGTTGATATAGCGATGGTCATGACAAGTCTTGGTTGGTGGTTCTTCTAGGCATGGCTTGGGTTTGAGGTTGAGATGGTCATTACAAGGCCTGAGTAGTGTCTTGGTACTAAAGTTTAAAGAAGGCCCTGATAAACCACGGGTTGTTCGCTGGTAGTTGATTTATAGATGGTAATTTCAATGCATTTTTGGGGTTTCGGTTTAGTTTTGGTCATAGTATGGCACAGATGGGTTGTTTGTAGTCCTTGCCATTAGATATTATTACTGGTGGTTTGTTGGGATGTTTAATTATGATTTAGTTTATAGCTGGTCATTACAGGGTACAGGTTAGCTGGTTGGTAGTTGGTGGTTCATATTTTATCTCAGTCTGCCACCATGACTGACAATTCAGAGTCATCAAAATCTTATTTCCCTAGGGTAAGATGACCACGAATGGCATCCATGGGATGATGTAGAAATATGTTGATTCAAGGAATTGTCTGAAACATTTTTATGGGGTCTAGAAAGATTTCGGAACACTTATTACAGCTTCTAGGATACCTACAGTCTATAACTTGTGTCTCTACTAACCACAGCGTGCCAGGTCATGCTAGAAGTCATATATGTGCAAGAGCTGGAGAACACCTTGAAAAATCAGGCTTCTTGTATAGGAGGATACTTCTTCAGGTGTGGTAACTACCTGGTGACAATTAATAGAAACTTGTCTAACATATGATAACACCACAATAAAACAATATTACTATGTATAAACACCCTGCACCAGTAATTATAAAAATAATGAAGAGCCCAGGGTAGGAATCTGGATTTTTTTTAGTGCCATAAATAGGCCTTGAAAAAAAATCCATCATTTACACTGTTTCTTGTCATTATTTCTCTATAATGTGCCAGGCAGTCACATGATTCCTAACCTGCCCGAAACCTTATAAAGCCCACTGATATTGTGTAACAATGAAACATGTCTGCAAACCCACGTCAAAAAACATGGAAGCACACAAAATATTGAACATTTACATCAAAAATACACAAAAGTAATACAAATTACGTTTAAGGCGTTGAAACACTCACCTTCTGTATAATGGATACATTATAGAACTGTGCCTTGTAATGATTATAAGTAGAGATGAGCGAACTTTAAAAAAAAGTTCGGTGTTCGGGTTGTGGTAATCGCCGCATCCTATTATGGATTCCACTATCGCGGCATATGGAATCCATAAGGGGCGGCTTCCACCAACCCGAACTGTTGAACAGCCGAAGGACCTGGGGTGACGTCACCGTCATGTGATCAGTGCAGGGGGCGTGGCTCAGCACTGGATCAAATCCAGTGCTGAGCCACGCCCCCTGCACTGATCACATGACGGTGACGTCACCCCAGGTCCTTCGGCTGTTCAACAGTTCGGGTTGGTGGAAGCCGCCCCTTATGGATTCCATATGCCGCGATAGTGGAATCCATAACGGGATGCAGCGATTACCACAACCCGAACGCCGAACGCCGAACTTTTTTTTAAAGTTCGCTCATCTCTAATTATAAGCTGTCTGCCATTTCTGTGGGATGTTTACTTTTAAAGTTTTGCTAGTTTTGAAGTACCAGATACAGATTAGGGTGGGATGGGGGCACTGTTGCATTAATTCTGATGGAAAGTATTTGTCATCTGTGGTGGTGAAAGTTAGTACTGCAAGCAATTCTAAAATTTAAAAGAAACATCTTGCAAAAATGGCAGAGTAGTGATGAGCAAGAAAATCCATAGAATATAATATTACAATAAAATTTTCATATAAATTTGCACATTTAGTGTAAATACAAGTTTTATTACTTACCTTTTGTCAATTTAATAGCTAATAAACCATACAAGACCCTGTATTCCGTGTCTAACCACATCACCACCATCTAAACCACTGCACAGCAACCTATGGCTTTCTTGTTGATGCAAAACTACAACTCCCAGCAGGCGCTGGCAGCCACAGACACAGCTGCTGGAGAGCCACAGGTTTCTGTGACTGCACACATCACCACTGACCCACTAATTGTCCTCCTTTACCAGCCTCCTTTTTCAGGCCTCGGACAACCTTTAAAGGCTATGTAACACCTTCGGGGGCAATTTTTTTATGATTGCATTTTACTCATTTTGGGATAAAAAACATTTTTTCAATTGGTATTTATTACAAATATTGAGCCGTTTTGTCAGAGAGGGCCAACTGTTTTTCTAGCTGCGTAAATGGTACCTTAACTTTGTGTCGGTCAGCTAATAACCCTTATCTGTAAATGACTAAAAGGCCATAAACACTTATTTAAGCCACATTCTTATCAGTAAGATAAGAATTAAGCTATAATGAATGTTTGTAAGGTCAGAGATCAGAGATAAGGAGCCCATCATCTCCCTGCCTGACAGAGCAGAGAGAAAATTCAGAACCAGCTACTAGATAAACTCAAAGCTGTGCAGGGAAAACAGCTCAATATTTTTAATAAAGACCAATTTGAAAAAAAATATATTTTTAGCTCAAAATGAGTACAATGCAATAAAAGAAATTGCCACCAAAGGTGCACATAGCCTTAAAGCCTTCTTTCAGCACTGGCATGTAGCTACTTAGCCTATGTAAATGTGTTTGTTTTTCTCAGAGTTGTTTAGTCAGGAGCCATCCTCAGTCTTGGCTGATGACGCAGAATCATTATTTGGGTATTTTGTGCCAGCCGATGCTGTGATTCCTCTGGAGAAAGTCCCTCTCGTTGCTGTAATTGGCACTCAGCTAATTGCAAAAGGTACTTCAGTATTAGGGAGGATTCACACAGGCTCCTTTCTGTCAATCACAAGAGGCCAAAATGAGTGTTCAGTCATAGGGTCATGCTGGATATGGAGCCTCTTAATAGACTAGTGGTAGAGGAGATATCTAAACTATTCCAGCCATGGTTGGGGGATGAAAAGAAGTCTCAATGATCGTTGGTGATGTTGGCCTTAGGCATTGTTAACCCTAAGGCATGGTCAAATGTGCAAAAGAGGCACAACATGTAGATGCTACGTCCCCTGGAGAGAGGGGGCCAAACCATGTTGTTTGCATCCCTTTTTCGGGTGGTTAAGAGCCTTTACAGGGACCATTCCCTGATGGGTTTGGGTAATCAACCCAAGGAGATAAGCAGCAAATATCTACCATGTTCTATTGGAATATGTGGTGATCCAGGTCCTGGTAGATGTCTGGGTTATAGTGTTAATAAACTGCCTACTTAGGCACAGAGGGGTGATTAGATGGACTCATCTTCACACTCCTTTTATGAAAAAACAAAGACTCCCATATGCAACAATTAGAGAGCAAGTATGCTGGCTGATTGATAAAGGGGATTGATAACATGCACAGAAGTTCATGTTAGGCTTTGCTCACATCTGCATCGGAGCCCCTGCCATGTACTCCAATGTAAACTAGATCTTGTTAAAGTCAATGAGGTCTGTCACATGGCATTCGTTAGCACCTTTTCTGATATTTCCATTATTTTGCTCCTATAATGGGGTAGATCAACAGAAATAAAAATGCATGTGTGTACCCAGCCTTCCCCTTCCCCTGTGGTCATCTACAATTACACAGGGAAAGGAGAATCCGTGCCTCTCCTCCTCTCCCTGCAGCTTGTCAGCAGTCATGCACTGGCCCTCTCCTGCTCCTGCATGCTGGTTAGCTGATGGGGGGTGGTGGGGGGGGACTTCAACCTGGCATATCTCAGGCTGTATGGCAGTGGCTTTAAAACAGCTAGATATGAGCCAGATCTTCTTTTAAAGCTAAGAATATAAGCTTTTAAACAACACTAGGATCATGGTGGTAGCATTCATAACACTCCATTTAGAAAATGGTTTAGGATTGAGATGTATAGGTATCATAACTCTAGCTCCTATACAGCCTGAGATAAAGCTCTTCGTAACAATCTTATCTTTTATATCTTATACATCCTCGGCTACTAAAATTACCAGCAAACAATAGAGCTGTTACAAATCAAATACCAGCACTGGCCTCCTATAGGTAATACTACCTAGGCAGGTGGTTTACTGGCCAGGTGGCAACCCTAGGTAGCGACACCATTTTAACCTTTGCTGCAGAACCCTCTTACCTTTATGTATGTCCTGGCCTGCAGCTATATTATATGTTGTACTATGTACTACCTACTGAGTTCTGCCATTTTCAGCCATTTTAGGCTTGAAATGACCCTGAATGTACCGCCTCCCTCCACACATAGCATACTATGGCCTTTTAAAATGTAAGTGAGGGGGTGCACATACTTTTACTGTCCATTCAGGCAGATTTGTGGTGGCCAGCAGTCTGTCCTACAGTGCAATGTTGTCAAGCATTGTTGTAACGGTGGATACCTCCGAGACATGATTCGCCTTATTAAGGCGTGAAGCCACTTGGTAGTTTAGTTGGTGACATTTTTAGAACATTGCACCGTAAGTCTCATTATCCTTGCAGCAATATTTACTGCTTCCTATGGAGGAAACAGTCAGACACTGACACTGTGGAGGATTACACAAGCTGTTCTGGGATTCGTGCCCTTGGCACGGTTTGGGCGCCAGGCTACTTTCTCGGTTGGGTCTGAACGCTGCAAATGAGATGCAAGGAATTCTTTAACCTGAGCTGCGTTTCCATGACGACTCGGAAGAAGATGGTTTATATAGCGGCCCCATTTCTGGGCGACTTTGAGGGAACATTATATACTAAGACAACTGCGAAGAGGTGTCTAGAGACAAGACGGTTAGAATTGGAGAGGCGTCCAATTAATGTAACGGCATTTCCACTAGCCTTCATGGTTTCCCATCTCTACTGGGAGGTGGTTGAAATTAAAGACAGGGCGTGGAGATTTATGAAGCGGATCATGCAGTGTTCTGTGCCTCCCGCCTGGCTCGCCAATTCTCACAGATTCGTTTCTTTACCCTTTCACTGCCAGTGTGCTATCAGCGATCATAGAGATGATACAATGTTGCCTGTGTCAATGGAAAATGGGGTTAAATGTGGCAGAAGTCACACCGTCCGGGGCTAAATCCTCGTCGGGGAACGGGTGTTATTAAAAATGAATTATTTAGAGGGCGTGATGTATTTTAAAGTGTTTTTCTAATACGTACTAAATGCAGACTCATCGTCCTAGGAGAAAACTAAAAGTTCAATCAAAGACGATGGTACGAAGTGAAAAAGAGCTTCCTCTGGTATATTGAGGACCAAGATATAGTGCGGTGATATACTGTGCGCCAATACGTAGGAAGGATCCTGATTGATTATGGGCAAAGCTCTGTCTCTTTATTAAATTGAAGGCTTCTTTTTGGTGATGTTTCCTCCTAACTATCGTCAAAATTTTAGTTTATTAACCTGCAATGCTGCCACACTGTCATCAGTGATGGGATGATGAGGTCACACAGTCTTCTTGGCAGGTCATTCCTGGAGTGGATGATGATTGATGATGTCATAGGGTGAGAGGTGTCAGGTCACACAGTAGACGGTTAGTCTGAAACTGGATGAAGATGTCAAAGGGTGAGGGTGGTAAGGTTACAGAGTTTATGTAGCAGGTCAGCCTGTGATTGGACATGATGTCACAAGGTAAGAGCAGGGAGGTCATATAGTCTTCGTAGTGGCCAAGTGAGGTCACACCATCTATGTAGCAGGTTAGTCTGTGACTAGCGGATGATGTCACTGTGAGGTCCCACAGACTATGTAGCAGGTTAGTCTGTGACTAGCAGATGATGTCACAGTGAGGTCTCACAGACTATGCAGCAGGTTAGTCTGTGAACTAGCAGATGATGTCACAGTGAGGTCCCACAGACTATGTAGCAGGTTAGTCTGTGACTAGCGGATGATGTCACTGTGAGGTCCCACAGACTATGTAGCAGGTTAGTCTGTGACTAGCGGATGATGTCACTGTGAGGTCCCACAGACTATGTAGCAGGTTAGTCTGTGAACTAGCAGATGATGTCACTGTGAGGTCACACAGACTATGTAGCAGGTTAGTCTGTGACTAGCGGATGATGTCACAGTGAGGTCCCACAGACTATGGAGCAGGATAGTCTGTGACTAGCGGATAATGTCACTGTGAGGTCACGCAGTCTATGTGGCAGATTAGTCTGTGACTGAAAGTTGATGTCACAGTGAAATCAATCGCTTAATATAGTGGGTTAGTCTGTGATTGGATAAGAATGTCACAGTGATGTCACAGAGTCTATGTGGCAGATTAGTCTGTGACTGGATGATGATGTCACAGTGATGTCACAGAGTCTACGTGGCAGATTAGTCTGTGACTGGATGATGATGTCACAGTGATGTCACAGAGTCTACGTGGCAGATAAGTCTGTGATTGGATGATGATGTCACAGTGATGTCACAGAGTCTATGTAGCAGATTAGTCTGTGATTGGATGATGATGTCACAGTGATGTCACAGAGTCTGCGGGTTAGTCTGTGATTGGATAATAAATCAACTATAATATGACCTTTCTCCTGTTTAGGTAGGTTTTCTTGTGCATAGCTCTATACTGAGATGTCACGTGGTACCTGAGACTCATGAATGTCAGAGCTTGTGTCGTCTGTACCCTGAAGTTCTTGGATTTGGATCCTGCACAAAGGACTCTTCTCCTGGGCAGTACTGGGGTCGCTGGCTGTGTGGAACCTCGGCAAAGGTTGGTGGTCGGCGATCTGACTGGTGCTGTAGGCTCTTCGTTGAAAGCCAGGATCTGCTGGAAAAGCAAACAGGAATTATGGATCTTGATCACATGGCTATTGCTGACTCTCGGCAAAGATCTTCTGTCAGGAGTCTCCAGCTCAGTCTTAATTATTGACTGAGATAAAGCTGATGACCTTCTGTCTTACTTACCAGACTCACGTTCTCCAGCCAGATCCTCTTTACTGTCTAGAAATTCTGTGCTGTGTTCCGAGGGAAGACCAGTGTCTTGTTGACCCCTCGACCCTCCACTTCCAGAAGAGTCTTGGGACTGGAAAAATACAGAGCTCCCCGACTCCTGAGAGCGCATCATACTGTATCTCCGCCTCTTATCCTGCAAGGAAGGAAAATACATATAATGACAATTAAAGGGATTTTCCATCAATAAGTAATTTATTTATCCTTCTATGCAACCGAAGAAAAACAAAGTGCACCAGAATAGTTGCTTATTTTCAGCAGGTTGACCATGAGTCCAACCATCTAATTTAATGATACCTTTAAGAAAGGCAAAGGTTTGAAGTCGCCGTCATGTTTGATGAAGAGATCATTATTCGACTTAAAAGAATCCCTAGAAATAAAGGTTTTGAGTTCTGCCTCGTTGCGACTTATCCCGTTTCCACGGTAAAAGGCGAAAAGCTGAAAAGCGTCTACAGAGAACTGAACATCTGAAACCTCGCGGCTTAAGGAAAATTAACTAAGTCATTGCCCAGTGTAGACTTGTTGAAGGAGGAAGCAAGGAAAAGTAGAAATCTTGTAAATGATCGGAGGGATTACAAGTCAAAAGGCGTTAAGGCGTTGGTGGACGCTACAATATAGCAAATACGGTGACAACTGAAATAAATTTCCTTCCTTAACTCCTTCCTTCCTGACTTTTTTTATTTTATTTTTCTGTTGACAAGGCTTGTTTTCTGTGGGACAAGTTGTGCTTTCTAATGGCACCACTTAATATTTCATAGTGAGAAGCTGGAAAAAAATCTAAATGGGGTGAAATTTGGAAAATAATGCAATTCTGCCATTGTTTAAGAGGGTTCCCTAGGCAGTAAAACTGACCTGTGAAATTAATTCTGTGGGTCAGTACGACTACATCGATACCACAGTTTTATAGTATTTCTAATGTTTTTAAACAAAACGTTGAAAAAAATTTATAACTTTTAGATTTACCTCATTTTTTGTTATGGTAGTTTTTATTTTTATCGATTGACCATTTTGGGGGTATTATGAATTTTTGATCACTTTTTCTTAATTTCTTTCTTGGAAGGTGAATAAACAAAAACCACTAATGCAGACATATTTTTTTCTGTTATGACATTTATCTTACAGGATACATACTTTTATATTCTAATAGTTCAGGTATTTTTTATGGTTTATTTTATCTGCAAAATGGGGAAAAAGTTGACTTTTCTTTTTTTTACCTTTATTTTTAGCACCCCCAAGGGGACTTGAACATGCACTCATTACATAGATTATACCATAGACTGTAATGGTTTACCATTGCAGTCTATGGGAACTCTATGGGAAAAATCTGTGTTCCTATGAGGCATTTCCACAGGCAGGGCTTCACAGGCCCTTTAGTATGGCTTGCCTGGGAACCTTCATAAGGCCCAAGGCTGCTATAGTAACTGAATGGCTCCATCAGTCTCATTGTAGGGGGACCATTCGGTTATGCTGCCCTTCAAGTAAATAACCGTTCAGATGCCATAGTCTGAACTGACAGCAACTGAGGGGTTAAAAGTCAGTAATCATAGTTGTCTATGATCATAGACTCTGCCACCTGGTGTCTGCTGTATAAAGCACAAGGTCTTGTGCTTCCTGCAGCCATTATTACAAGGCCCTGGGCTTCCTGCAGTCATAATTACAAGGTCCCATGCTTCCTGCAGTCATAATTACAAGGTCCTGGGCTTCCTGCAGTCATAACTACAAGGTCCCATGCTTTCTGTAGTCATTATTACAAGGTCCTGGGCTTCCTGCAGTCATTATTACAAGGTCCTGGGCTTCCTGCAGTCATAATTACAAGGTCCCATGCTTCCTGCAGTCATTATTACAAGGTCCTGTACTTCCTGCACTCGTTATTACAAGGTCCTGTGCTTCCTGCAGTCATTATTACAAGGTCCCATGCTTCCTGCAGTCATTATTACAAGGTCCAGTGCTTCCTGCAGTCATTAATACAAGGTGCCATGCTTCCTGTAGCTATTATTACAAAGTCCCGTGCTTCCTGCAGTCATTATTACAAGGTCCCATGCTTCCTGCAGTCATTATTACAAGGTCCCATGCTTCCTGTAGCTATTATTACAAAGTCCCGTGCTTCCTGCAGTCATTATTACAAGGTCCCATGCTTCCTGCAGTCATTATTACAAGGTCCCTGCTTCCTGCAGTCATTATTACAAGGTCCCATGCTTCCTGCAGTCACTATTACAAGGTCCCATGCTTCCTGCAGTCATTATTAAAAGGTCCCATGCTTCCTGCAGTCATTATTACAAGGTCCCGTGCTTCCTGCAGTCACTATTACAAGGTCCCATGCTTCCTGCAGTCATTATTACAAGGTCCCATGCTTCCTGCAGTCATTATTACAAGGTCCCATGCTTCCTGCAGTCATTATTACAAGGTCCCATGACTCCTGCAGTCATTATTACAGGATCCTGTGCTTCCTGCAGTCACTAT
>JAKVIS010002104.1:0-25724 GCA_033119425.1 Bufotes viridis
AGCAGATTATATATACAGAGAACCTGTCACCATGTAATCTGCAGGCAGCGTGTTATAGAGCAGGAGGAGCTGAGCAGATTATATATAAAGAGAACCTGTCACCATGTAATCTGCAGGCAGTGTGTTATAGAGCAGGAGGAGCTGAGCAGATTATATATACAGAGAACCTGTCACCATGTAATCTGCAGGCAGCGTGTTATAGAGCAGGAGGAGCTGAGCAGATTATATATACAGAGAACCTGTCACCATGTAATCTGCAGGCAGCGTGTTATAGAGCAGGAGGAGCTGAGCAGATTATATATAAAGAGAACCTGTCACCGTGTAATCTGCAGGCAGCGTGTTATAGAGCAGGAGGAGCTGAGCAGATTATGTATAAAGAGAACCTGTCACCGTGTAATCTGCAGGCAGCGTGTTATAGAGCAGGAGGAGCTGAGCAGATTATGTATCCTTTACGATTTGATGGGTGTCGTACATAGGATGATGGGTGTCGTACATAGGATGATGGGTGTCGTACATAGGATGATGGGTGTCGTACACAGGATGATGGGTGTTGTACATAGGATGATGGGTGTCGTACACAGGATGATGGGTGTTATACACTGGTCACTCTTAGCCTCCTATTTTCCAGCTTTTTGGCGCAGTTTAAGTCGGTCTTTAGGACCATGTGAGGAAGCGGCGTTAGGCCACGCCCCCTGAACTCTTTCATGCTTACTGTGATTGGTGGGTTATGTATCCAGGCGGGGTCACACTGAAAATTGGGTGGAGCGAACCAAGGAGAGAGGGGAGAACTGGACGAGTGGATTCAGAGTTGGGGGAGTGAGTGTTGAGTTCGGTGTCGGCGGAGGCCTGTGTGACAGCAGCTGTGCCCCGAGCGGCTTCTGCCGTGAGACTGAGCCCGCGGCCCGGTGAGTGAGCTGCGGGGAGGCCGCGGCCTTCATGGGGGGGGGTTGCGGCCTGTCCTCATCGGCCGCGGTGTGAACGACACGTCCGGTGTGCGGCGGCGGCTCCGGCTTCTCATGGTGACTGAGGCGGAGCGGGCTAGATGGGCCGAGACCGTGCGGGAGGCGGCGGGGTGCAGGGTATGGCAGTATGGGGGGGTGCAGGGTATGTCAGTATGGGGGGGTGCAGTGTATGGCAGTATGGGGGGTGCAGGGTATGGCAGTATGGGGGTTGCAGGGTATGGCAGTATGGGGGGTGCAGGGTATGGCAGTATGGGGGCAGGGTATGGCAGTATGGGGGTGCAGGGTATGTCAGCATGGGGGTGTAGTGTATGGCAGTATGGGGGTGCAGTGTATGGCAGTATGGGGGTGCAGGGTATGGCAGTATGGGGGTGCAGGTATGGCAGTATGGGAGGGCAGGGTATGGCAGTATGGGGAGTGCAGGAGTATGGCAGTATGGGGGGTGCAGAGGTATGGCAGTATGGGGGGTGCAGGGTATGGCAGTATGGGGGTGCAGGGCTATGGCAGTATGGGGGGTGCAGGGTATGCAGTATGGGGGTGCAGGGTATGGCAGTATGGGGGTGCAGGGTATGGCAGTATGGGGGTGCAGGACATGTGCAGCATGGGGAGTTTAGTATATGGCAGTATGGGGGGGTGTCAGTATATGGCAGTATGGGGGTGTAGTGTATGGCAGCATGGGGTGTGCAGTGTATGGCAGTATGGGGGTGCAGAGGTATGGCAGTATGGGAGTGCAGTATATGGCAGTATGGGGGGTGTAGTATATGGCAGTATGTGGGGTGCAGTATATGGCAGCATGGGGGGTGTAGTATATGGCAGTATGGGGGTGCAGTGTATGGCAGTATGGGGGGTGCAGGGTATGGCAGTATGGGGGGTGCAGCGTATGCAGTATGGGGGGTGCAGCGATGGCAGCATGGGGGGTGCAGCGTACGGCAGTATGGCAGGGGTGCAGCGATGGCAGCATGGGGGTGCAGCGGCATGGCAGTATAGGGTGCAGGGCATGGCAGTATGGGGGTGCAGGGCATGGCAGCATGGGGGGTGCAGGGTATGGCAGCATGGGGGTGCAGGGTATGGCAGCATGGGGGGTGCAGGGTATGGCAGTATGGGGGGGTGCAGGGTATGGCAGTATGGGGGGTGCAGGGTATGGCAGCATGGGGGTGCAGGGTATGGCAGTATGGGGGGTGCAGGGTATGGCAGTATGGGGGTGCAGGGTATGGCAGTATGGGGGGTGCAGGGTATGGCAGTATGGGGGGGTGCAGGGGTATGGCAGTATGGGGGTGCAGGATATGGCAGTATGGGGGGTGTAGGATATGGCAGCATGGGGGTGTAGATATGGCAGTATGGGGGTGTAGGAATGATGGCAGTATGGGGGGTGCAGAATATGGCAGTATGGGGGTGTAGAATATGGCAGTATGGGGGGTGTAGAATTATGGCAGTATGGGGGGTGTAGGATATGGCAGTATGGGGGGTGTAGGATATGGCAGCATGGGGGTGTACAATGTGGCGGTGCGTTGTTGTGGGTGAGGGTGGTTTGCAGTGTGGGAGGTGGTGCAGGATGTGGCGGTGAGGGGTAGCGGAGTAGGATGTGGTGGTGCGGTGGGGTGTAGGATGTGGCGGTGGGGGGTAGTGGTGTAGGATGTGGCGTGGGAGGTAGCGGTGCAGGATGTGGTGTAGGATGTGGCGGTGGGGGTTGCGGTGTAGGATGTGGCGGTGGGAGGTAGCGGTGTAGGATGTGGTGTAGGATGTGGCGTGGGGTGGCAGGTGCAGGATGGCGGTGGGAGTGGCGGTGCGGTGGGGGAGTGGCGGTGTAGGATGTGCGTGGGGGTAGCGGTGTAGGATGTGGCGGTGAGGGTGGCGATGCGGTGGGGGTGGCGGTGTAGGATGATGGCGCCGGTGGGGGTGGTCGATTTGTAGGATGTAGAGGGTGGCGGTGTAGGATGTGGGGTGGCGGTGTAGGATGTGGGGAGTAGCGGTGTAGGATGTGGCGGTGGGGGGGTAGCGGTGTAGGATGTGGCGGTTGCGGGGTAGCGGTGTAGGATGTGGCGGTGGGGGGGTGGCGGTGTAGGATGTGGCGGCGCGGTGGGGGGTGGTGGTCGTTTTGTAGGATGTGGGGGGGTGGCGGTGTAGGATGTGGGGGGGTAGCGGTGTAGGATATGGCGGTGGGGGGGGTGGGGGTGAGGTGGGGGGGGTAAAGGTGTAGGATGGTGCGGGGGGGGGGCAGCTGTGTTTGCGGTTACTCATTGTCCAGAGGAATGTGAGGCCGCATCTCATTAACCTCTTGCTCTCTGGACTGAACTCTCATCTTGGAGCCTCCATGAGCCTCGTGCCTCCTCCAGTCCTTCTCTGTGGGGGGCCTGGGACTTGTAGTTCTCCCCCTCATACAGCCACACCCATGTGCAGGTCATGTGACTAGTTTATGGCTCCTATAAATAGGTGGGAGTCTGGGGGCGTGCACCCTGCGCTGTATAAATAGCTCTGGGTGCGGGCCCCACTCCTTACCACATTCTTAAAAAGAGAGTGCAGAGAGTCGGCTTACTGTCAGTGAATGGAAACATCGTTTACCTCCAGAGCTGAAGTTCAGTCCTGACCTAATCCTCAAACACCTGAGGGTTTGTCACAATGTATCGGTGCAGACAGTCCTTTGAACCATTGCTCTACCTGCACTGATACGTTGTAACAAACCCTCTACTTTTTTATCTTGTGGATGAAAAAGTTCCCATTCACTGTCAGCAAGCGGTGATCTTGAAAGTTCTTTAGGATAGAAAGTTTTGGAAAGTTTCCTCGGTGACACTGGCTCCAGTCACACCCTGATCTGCAGTGTGGGATGCGGGGCTGCGTCAGGCGGGACCTCTGTGTGGGCACGCCCCCGTCTGCGGGGGGGCGTCTGGATGTGGCACTTGTCCCGCCCCTCTGTGGGCACAGCCTCTGGGGGGCAGGGGGGACGTCGGCTCTCGTGTTCTGTGCCCACATGGACAGAAGGTGCCGGATTATTAACTTTAAGCGTTTTAGCAGTGTGTAGCCTGCAGTGTAAAGCATGGTGTCGGCACTGACCACTTCTTTCCTCTGGTTTTCTCCTCAGATGTCGGTGATGAGAGGACGTAGTGTCCAGTGAGACGCCGCGGACTTTAGAGCGCTGCTATGAGGCAGACTGTGGAGATGAATGTGCGCGGTGCGGTGCTGGCGCTCCTCGTGGCCTCCTCAGCCTGGGCGCTACTGCCGAGTGACCCTGCCGAGCCGAGCCGGGACTGGGGGCAGCAGCTGGAGGCCTCCATGCAGTCCCTCTTCCCTGACGTCAAAGAGACGACGGCGCCAGTGAGCGGCATCCCTGACAGCTCCGCCATGGTGGGCCGGGCCCTCAGCATCACCATCCCGGGGCATCTGCTGCCCTCCCAGGGGGAGTCCGTCAAGGTGAGTGCGGCCGCGATGGGAGTAGCGAGGGGGCACATGGACCTGTATACTGCGGGGGCACACACGACAGGTATACTGCGGGGGCACACGACAGGTATACTGCGGGGGGGCACACACGGACAGGTATACTGCGGGGCACACACGGACAGGTATACTGGGGGGCTCACACGGACAGGTATACTGCGGGGGCACACACGGACCTGTATACTGCGGGGGGGCTGGGGCACACACAGACCTGTATACTGCAGTGGGGGCACACATGGACAGGTATACTGCGGGGCACACATGGACCTGTATACTGCGGGGGCACACACGGACAGTTATACTGGGGGCACACACGGACAGGTATACTGGGGGCACACGGACAGGTATACTGGGGGCACACACTGGACAGGCATACTGGGGGCACACACGGACAGGTATACTGGGGGCTCACACGGACAGGTATACTGGGGGCTCACACGGATAGGTATACTGGGGGCTCACACGGATAGGTATACTGGGGGCTCACACGGATAGGTATACTGGGGGCTCACACGGATAGGTATACTGGGGGCTCACACGGATAGGTATACTGGGGGGCTCACACGGATAGGTATACTGGGGGCGCTCACACGGATAGGTATACTGGGGGGGCTACACGGATAGGTATACTGGGGGGCTCACGGATAGGTATACTGGAGGGCTCACACGGATAGGTATACTGGGGGGCTCACACGGATAGGTATACTGCGGGGGCACACACGGACCGGTATACTGCGGGGGGGCCTGAGGGGCAAACACAGACCTGTATACTGCAGTGGGGGCACACATGGACCTGTATACTGCGTAGGGGCACACACGGACAGTTATACTGGGGGCACACACGGACAGGTATACTGCGGGGGGCCTGGGGGCAAACACAGACCTGTATACTGCAGTGGGGGCACACACGGACAGGTATACTGCAGTGGGGGCACACATGGACCTGTATACTGCGGGGGGCACACACGGACAGTTATACTGGGGGCACACACGGACAGGTATACTGCGGGGAGCCTGGGGGCAAACACAGACCTGTATACTGCAGTGGGGGCACACACGGACAGGTATACTGCAGTGGGGGCACACATGGACCTGTATACTGCGGGAGGGGCACACACGGACAGTTATACTGGGGGGCACACACGGACAGGTATACTGCAGTGGGGGGCACACATGGACCTGTATACTGCAGTGGGGGGCACACATGGACCTGTATACTGCGGGCGGGGGCACACATGGACCTGTATACTGCGGGGGGCACACGGACAGTTATACTGGGGGGCACACACGGACAGTTATACTGCGGGGGCACACACGGACCAGTTATACTGGGGGGCACACACGGACAGTTATACTGCGGGGGCACACACGGACAGTTATACTGGGGGCACACACGGACAGGTATACTGCGGGGGGCACACGGACAGGTATACTGCGGGGGCACACACGGACCTGTATACTGCGGGGGTGGCAGGCACACGGACCTGTATACTGCGGGGTGGCGGCACACACGGACCTGTATACTGCGGGGGGCACACACGGACCTGTATACTGCTGGGGGCACACACGGACCTGTATACTGCTGGGGGGCACACACGGACCTGTATACTGCGGGGGGGCACACACGGACCTGTATACTGCTGGGGGCACACACGGACCTGTATACTGCTGGGGGCACACACGGACCTGTATACTGCTGGGGGCACACACGGACCTGTATACTGCTGGGGGCACACACGGACCTGTATACTGCGGGGGGCACACACGGACCTGTATACTGCTGGGGGCACACACGGACCTGTATACTGCTGGGGGCACACACGGACCTGTATACTGCGGGGGCACACACGGACCTGTATAATGCGGGGGGCACACGGACAGGTATACTGCAGGGGTGGGGAACACACGGACCTGTATACTGCGAGGGGGCACACACGGACCTGTATACTGCGAGGGGAGCACACGGACCTGTATACTGCGGGGGGACACACGGACCTGTATACTGCGGGGGCACACACGGACCTGTATACTGCGGGGGGACACACGGACCTGTATACTGCGGGGGGCACACACGGACCTGTATACTGCGAGGGGGGAGCACACACGGACCTGTATACTGCGGGGGGGGGAGCACACACGGACCTGTATACTGCGGGGGGGGGGGCACACACGGACCTGTATACTGCGGGGGGGGGGCACACACGGACCTGTATACTGCTGGGGGGGCACACACGGACCTGTATACTGCGGGGGGGGGGGGTGTCCTGGAATGCGGAGGGTGGTTTTGCACGGAGCAGATTAGCCCCTCCCCCGGTAAAGCTCCTCCATGTTGTCTGCCCTCCTGTCATGAGTCGGTACCTGCCGCACCGTGGGACTATGGTCGGGGCCACCACAAGCCTTCAGAGCGCGGCCGCCCGCTACACGTGACGCCCCTGCACGTCTCCTGGGAAATACTCTCCAGACCTCCAGGAGGTGGCATGTCAGGGGTTAAGAGCAAGGGGCGGGTCTCCAGAGAGTACTGCCTGACAGTGTGCCGAGAGGGCAGCCCCGGTGTCGCACCCAGAGCTGAACTCACTGTTCTGCTGCTGCTGCCTCCTACTCCAGACACACCCAGAGCTGCACTCGCTGTTCTGCTGCTGCTGCCTCCTACTTCAGACACACCCAGAGCTGCACTCGCTGTTCTGCTGCTGCTGCCTCATTCTCCAGACACATCCAGAGCTGCACTCGCTGTTCTGCTGCTGCTGCCTCATTCTCCAGACACATCCAGAGCTGCACTCGCTGTTCTGCTGCTGCTGCCTCATTCTCCAGACACATCCAGAGCTGCACTCGCTGTTCTGCTGCTGCTGCCTCATTCTCCAGACACATCCAGAGCTGCACTCGCTGTTCTGCTGCTGCTGCCTCATTCTCCAGACACATCCAGAGCTGCACTCGCTGTTCTGCTGCTGCTGCCTCATACTCCAGACACACCCAGAGCTGCACTTGCTGTTCTGCTGCCTCATACTCCAGACACACCCAGAGCTGCACTCACTGTTCTGCTGCCTCATACTCCAGACACACCCAGAGCTGCACTCACTGTTCTGCTGCCTCATACTCCAGACACACCCACAGCTGCACTCACTGTTCTGCTGCCTCATACTCCAGACACACCCAGAGCTGCGCTCTCTCTTTTCTGCTGCTGCCTCATACTGTGGATTGTGGCTGGAGAGGTGCGGCCCTGGTAAGAAGGGGTTAAGCTGGAGCGGTCGGCTCTGCTGCGCGGCGCTGTGTATATATACACCCTTCTCACATGGCACATTCTTTCTATAAATATACAGCCGGCGCCGCGCTCCACCTGTGTCGGCCGCCATTACTGACTGCCGTGTGCAGGGTGAGTGCGGGGCGTGCTGTAATGGCGGCGATATTGGTGGTGATTTAGGGGTGTAGCGGTCTGGTCGTTGGCCTCCCTGAATGTCTCCCCCCCCCCCCTCAGGATCGGAACGTCTTGGGGCTGCTTATTATAGCGCACGAGTCACAGTTTCCAGAATTCCCTGAGTTCCAGCTCCTGAGAGCACGGGTCTGATAGGCGGGTTGGCGTCTTAATCCAGGGTAGTGTGCCAAGACTGGCAGAAGTGGGTGTGTCTCAATCACTGCTTGCTGTCAGTGAATGGGCACATTCTTATTTCCATCCCGTACCCAGTTTAGGTTCCTGAACCAAAGATTTGTGCTGCTGTGACACACTGTAACAACCCATCAGCTGTGAGCAGTGCTGACAGCAGCTCCCGCCATCGACCGTAGAAGGAGGGAGGGGGTCATTGAGCACGGGGTTTCGGGGCAGCTTTGTGTATGTGGTTCTCAGGGCCAGTATTGGGGCCCCCTTCTAGATGCGGCGTCGCTTATATACGATGGTGTGTGGCCCTTCACTGATCTGTTTCTTTCCTCTACAGATTGTCGAGGTGGGGAAGGAGACGCTACCCTCGTGGCTGCACTGGGAGGGTGATGTTCTGGTGGGGCTGCCGCTGGACACTGACAGAGGCGTGTGCGACCTGTCTCTCACCACCTTCCACCTGGCTCCCAATGGTTCCTCCGTCCCACAAGCCTCCGATGTTTTCTCCATTGAGGTTCATCCCGAGGACCACAGTGAACCGCAGTCCCTCCGGCTGGCTGGGCCCGAATCCAGTGACGTCTCGTCTTTTCTTTGTGGCACCGATGAGCCCGTCACCATCCTGACAGTCATCTTAGATGCCGATCTGACAAAAATGAGCCCAAAGCAGAGAGTGGACCTTCTGAGGAGCATGAGGGACTTCTCCGAGGTGGAGCTCTATCAGATGAAGCTGGTTCCTGTGGTTAATAACAGACTCTTCGACATGTCTGCCTTCATGGCTGGGCCCGGAAACGCCAAGAAAGTTGTAGAAAATGGCGCACTACTGTCCTGGAAAGTCGGCTGCTCCATGGATCAGAATAGCGTTCCAAACATCAGATCGGTGGAGGTTCCTGCAAAGGAGGGGACCATGTCTGCCCGGCTTGGTTACCCGGTTGTCGGCTGGCACATTGCCAACAAGAAGCCTCATGTGCCTAAAAGGATCCGGAGGCAGATTTACACCACTCCGACCCCTGTGACTGCAATTGGGCCTCCCACCACTGCCGCTCATGAGCCACCAGTAAGAATTGTCCCAACTCCAACTTCACCAGCTATAGCAGGTCCGACTGATACGACTGCCCCTCCCGTCCGTGAGCCTATCCCTCTTCCTGGGAAACCGACCATTACCATTAGGACTAGAGGGCAGATTATGCACACACCAACTCTAAGCGTTGTCCATCCTACAAAGGTGGAGCCCACCAGTGTCTTTCCTGGCCATATTCCTCCAACAGCGACTAGGCCGTCATATATAGAGCCAACAGTGACCGTAACTCCTCCGTCTGCCACTACAAAGAGGCCAAAGTCCACCCTGAAACCAGCCACCACTCCAAGTACTGACTCATCCACAACCTCCACCAAAAAACCCACCAGAAGAACCAAACCTCCCAAAACTAGACCTCCAGATACAAAGACACCACCAACCAAGATCGAGACCACTACTCCGAGCCGCACACGTACCTCTACCAGCGGCATACCACGTATATATAACACAGAACCCGAGCTCAAGAACCACGTGGATAAAGTTGTGGCTTGGGTGGGAACTTATTTTGAAGTTAAAATCCCGCCTGACACGTTCTACGACAAAGAAGACGGCACCACAGATAACCTCAGACTTACACTGGAGCCCAGGAAGAGTGCAAGTCCTCGAGACAAGATGTGGGTGATTCTCAACAGCACAAGTCAAGTCATGTACGGCATGCCCGACCTTAGTCACGTGGGGGATCACGAGTACTACTTGAAAGCCACAGATAAGGGCGGCCTCACCGCTGTAGATGCCCTTGAAATCCAAGTCCGTAACTTGTTCCTCAAGGAGCCCTCTCCTGTTAAATTTACTGGCAAGTTCCATGGCGACCATAACTCGGTCATCGCTGACGTCAATAAGAAGATCCAGCTGGTGAAGAAACTTGGCTTTGCCTTTGGTGACCGGAATAGCAGCTCCATCACGGTGCAGAACATCACACGAGGCTCCATCGTGGTGGAGTGGACCAACAACTCCCTGCCTGTCGATCGGTGCCCAAAAGAACAAATCGAGGTGATTGGTAGGAAAATCTATGATGAGCAAGGCCAGACCAGACACCACTTCATCACTGCCATGGAGCCCGACTTCAGACTGGAGGACATCTCCATATCCCTGGCCGGGAGCTGCCGACACATGAACAGGATTTTTGCGATCCCTTTAACCCCAGAAGAACGGGTTGTCACTGCTGTTGCCCCGACCGTAGCTGCTGACAGAAACCCTGAAAAGAGCAGCGAGGATGACGTCTACCTTCACACGGTGATCCCTGCCGTAGTGGTGGCCGCCATTTTGCTGATTGCCGGTATAATAGCAATGATTTGTTATCGGAAGAAGAGGAAAGGCAAGCTGACCATCGAAGACCAGGCAACCTTCATCAAGAAGGGCGTTCCCATCATATTTGCTGATGAACTGGATGACTCCAAGCCGCCTCCTTCCTCTAGTATGCCATTGATCCTCAAGGAGGAGAAAGCCCCCTTGCCCCCTCCTGAGTATCCCAACCAGAATGTGCCAGAGACCATCCCCCTAAACCACGACATTCTGGGGGAATACACACCTCTTAGGGATGAGGACCCGAACGCTCCCCCTTACCAGCCTCCCCCACCTTTCACAGCACCCATGGAGGGGAAAGGGTCTCGCCCTAAAAACATGACCCCTTACCGATCCCCACCCCCTTACGTGCCCCCTTAATGAGCGCCGTCCTCGGTGAGGGGCGGATCAGGGCGGTCTGTTCCATACAGAACTTGGTAGCCTGCAATCAACTGTCGCCATGACAGAAAGCAGTTTTCTAGAGACTTGAGGAGACCCCGCTCCCTTGGCCGCCAACCTAGGACATCACCATTCTCATGTTTGTGTTGATACACGTGCGCCCACGTCTAGATTGCAGGCAGAGACGCTAACAAGCGCAGGAATCGGTGGACGTCCCTGAGCCCGCCCCGGGCGTGGCCTCCAGTCCTCTGCTGTTTTTGCCTTTAACACTAACTGTATTTTATTTTTCTTCTATCACGTGTGTCTAGCGCCATAACAGAAGCGGATGAGACGCCGTCCGGAGAACTTGCTGACTTTTTTATGTTTTTACATTTTAATCCACTGTAATAGGGATAATTACTGTCAGAATAACCCCGCCCTCCGCTGTGCCGCACCTGCTACCGCCGATTGTTGCCGAGGGGCGTCTTTCAGTCTCCCCCTGGTTGTCATTCGGGACGCCCCTTCTCCTGTTGTGCCCTGCGGGGGGTGGTTTTATGTAAAGATGCAATATTTTTCTGTAGTTAATTTCCTCCTGACTGGTTCCAGCTTAATCTTGGCTTCTCTGCCCATCAGTAAAGTCTGCGAGCGCCCTGGCGCCGCTGATCCGGTATGGTGCTGTCCCGGGACTCCACTTATTGCTCTTTTTTTTAACAAAAAGTTTTGATACAGCCTCAAAGTGTTTTATTATGAAATCTGTCGATACTGTAACACTGGCGGTTTGTAGGATCCTTGCTCGTGGGGGCGTTACATGTGACCACTCATCCCGCTGCGCCTTCTCTTACCGTTTTTAGTGCCCCCCCCTTTCTGTTGCATTAACCTTATTTATCACGATTCTGTTGGGTTTTCTGCAGTTTTGCTTTCAGGCTAAACGGTTCTGCTTGGGTTTTCTAATCCTTTGATTTCTATTGTGAAGGAAGGAGAGTGATTTGCAATAACGTCTCGAGCCTTTGGGGTTGTGGCGGCGGCTGAGTACAATCCACGACACACTAAAGCCATATTGAATGTCCTGCTGTGTGTAGCGATGACACTGGATGGCACGGAGGAGGGAGCAGAACCTCCCAGCGCCACAGCATTGGGCCGTTACCTCTGCCCTCCACCCCATCAGTCACAGGGTTCGGGGCGTCTGAGGGTGGGTGCGGTGGTGGTGCGTCCTCTGGTCCCCGCTGCTTGGCCTCCAATTTCAGGGCTTGTGGCTCAACAGTGAGGCCACGTCCCCTTAAATTGTATGGCTTGCCAGCGCACAGAGAAAGCCGCCATTTTGGCTATGAGAATTGTCTGTGGTGACGGTCCTCGCTGTAGACTCCACCCCCTACAATGGCTGCCGCCACTCTGCAGCTGATGGGTAGATTTAAAGCACAGAAGTTCTGCTGAGTGGGGGCGGCTCCTCCTCACCGCGTGTGCTGCGCTTTCATCATTTAACGATTTGCCTTATTACTTGTCGTCCATAACTCTCCCACAATCCTTTTCTGTGCACCATTGATGCTGTTTGCTGCGGCCGCTCGGTCAGTGTGGAGCATATAGTGTGTATGTATCTTCCAGATCCTTGTATCGTATAGAGACAATAAACCACCGTGACTTTACAGCCGGAGCCACGTCCACTTACTGCACACGTCACTGGTCCGCGCAGGGTTTCAGTCCTTGGGGTCCCTGTAATATGGATTATCGGGGGGGGGGGGGGTGACAAGTGAACAGTCCCTTCTGGATGAAATGTGTTTGAAGTGCAGGTAGGGGCCAGGACATGGGGTATGTAGGGGTCAGTTCCTACCAAAAGTGTTCCAAGGAAGGAGGACTGGTGACCGGCAACAGGGACATGGGTGCCAGAGAATCACTGATGTGCGTGTGTAAGGGAGAAGGTGAGCTGGTGAAATGCATGGGGGTGTACCAAAGACTGACCAGAAGTGCTGACAGTGGAGCTTGGGCATCAGAACTGGAGCAATGGAAGAAGGCGGCCTGGTCTGAGGAATCACATTACATCAGGTGGGCGGCCGGTGTGTGTGTGTACCACCTGGAGAAGACATTGCATCGGGTGCTCTATGGGAAGAAGGCGGCCTGGTCTGAGGAATCACATTACATCAGGTGGGCGGCCGGTGTGTGTGTGTACCACCTGGAGAAGACATTGCATCGGGTGCTCTATGGGAAGAAGGCGGCCTGGTCTGAGGAATCACATTACATCAGGTGGGCGGCCGGTGTGTGTGTACCACCTGGAGAAGACATTGCATCGGGTGCTCTATGGGAAGAAGGCGGCCTGGTCTGAGGAATCACATTACATCAGGTGGGCGGCCGGTGTGTGTGTACCACCTGGAGAAGACATTGCATCGGGTGCTCTATGGGAAGAAGGCAGCCTGGTCTGAGGAATCACATTACATCAGGTGGACGACCGGTGTGTGTGTGTGTACCACCTGGAGAAGACATTGCATCGGGTGCACTATGGGAAGAAGGCATCTGGTCTGAGGAATCACATTACATCAGGTGGGCGGCCGGTGTGTGTGTACCACCTGGAGAAGACATTGCATCGGGTGCACTATGGGAAGAAGGCGGCCTGGTCTGAGGAATCCCATTACATCAGGTGGACGGCCGATGTATGTGTACCACCTGGAGAAGACATTGCATCGGGTGCACTATGGGAAGAAGGCATCTGGTCTGAGGAATCACATTACATCAGGTGGACGGCCGGGTGTGTGTGTACCACCTGGAGAAGACATTGCATCGGGTGCACTATGGGAAGAAGGCGGCATGGTCTGAGGAATCACATTACATCAGGTGGGCGGCCGGTGTGTGTGTGTACCACCTGGAGAAGACATTGCACCAGGTTCTCAATGGGAAGAAGGCATCTGGTCTGAGGAATCGCATTACATCAGGTGGACGGCCGGGTGTGTGTACCACCTGGTGAAGACATTGCATCGGGTGCACTATGGGAAGAAGGCATCTGGTCTGAGGAATCGCATTACATCAGGTGGACGGCCGGTGTGTGTGTACCACCTGGAGAAGACATTGCATCGGGTGCTCTATGGGAAGAAGGCATCTGGTCTGAGGAATCACATTACATCATGTAGACGAGTGTGTGTGTGTCACCTGGAGAAGACATTGCATCGGGTGCACTATGGGAAGAAGGCATCATGGTCTGAGGAATCACATTACATCAGGTGGATGGCCGGGTGTGTGTGTGTCACCTGGAGAAGACATTGCATCGGGTGCTCTATGGGAAGAAGGCGGCCTGGTCTGAGGAATCACATTACATCAGGTGGACGGCCGGGTGTGTGTGCACCACCTAGAGAAGACATTGCATCGGGTGCACTATGGGAAGAAGGCGGCCTGGTCTGAGGAATCACATTACATCAGGTGGACGGCCGGGTGTGTACCACCTGGAGAAGACATTGCATCGGGTGCACTATGGGAAGAAGGCGGCCTGGTCTGAGGAATCGCATTACATCAGGTGGACAGCCGGTGTGTGTGTGTACCACCTGGAGAAGACATTGCATCGGGTGCTCTATGGGAAGAAGGCATCTGGTCTGAGGAATCACATTACATCATGTAGACGAGTGTGTGTGTGTCACCTGGAGAAGACATTGCATCGGGTGCACTATGGGAAGAAGGCGGCATGGTCTGAGGAATCACATTACATCAGGTGGACGGCCGGGTGTGTGTGTCACCTGGAGAAGACATGGCATCGGGTGCTCTATGAGAAGAAGGCATCTGGTCTGAGGAATCACATTACATCAGGTGGACGGCCGGGTGTGTGTGTACCACCTGGAGAAGACATTGCACCGGCTGCTCTATGAGAAGAAGGCAGCCTGGTCTGAGGAATCACATTACATCAGGTGGGCGGCCGGTGTGTGTGTACCACCTGGAGAAGACATTGCATCAGGTGCACTATGGGAAGAAGGCAGCCTGGTCTGAGGAATCACATTACATCAGGTGGGCGGCCGGTGTGTGTGTACCACCTGGAGAAGACATTGCATCGGGTTCTCTATGGGAAGAAGGCGGCCTGGTCTGAGGAATCCCATTACATCAGGTGGACGGCCGGTGTGTATGTGTACCACCTGGAGAAGACATTGCATCGGGTGCACTATGGGAAGAAGGCGGCCTGGTCTGAGGAATCCCATTACATCAGGTGGACGGCCGGTGTGTATGTGTACCACCTGGAGAAGACATTGCATCGGGTGCTCTATGGGAAGAAGGCGGCATGGTCTGAGGAATCACATTACATCAGGTGGACGGCCGGGTGTGTGTGTCACCTGGAGAAGACATTGCATCGGGTGCTCTATGGGAAGAAGGCACCTGGTCTGAGTAATCGCATTACATCAGGTGGACAGCCGGGTGTGTGTGTACCACCTGGAGAAGACATTGCATCGGGTGCACTATGGGAAGAAGGCAGCCTGGTCTGAGGAATCGCATTACATCAGGTGGACGGCCGGGTGTGTGTACCACCTGGAGAAGACATTGCATCGGGTGCTCTATGGGACGAAGGCGGCCTGGTCTGAGGAATCACATTACATCATGAGGCAGTCTGATTTGCTGCACAATGTTATGCTGGAAACCTTTGTCCTGACACCATGCGGTTGTGACACCTACCTGACCACTGTACAGACAAGTCCACCCTTCTTGACAGCGGCGCCCCCTTATGGCAAAGCCCTCTATCAGCAGGATAACGCCCCGACCTTGGTGCAAGAGCTGCCCAGGAAATAAGAACAGGACAAAGATCGAGGTGATGACATCTCCAGATTCCAAGATCTCTTCCGATCGTCAGCTGTGGATCATAGATCCGATTGGTTCAAACCCTTCGTGGTTCATGCTGCTTCTGTACAGCATTAAAATGGATGGGCTCTGTGGAGTCCAGCTTCGTTTTGCTCGACGTTGCGTGAGACTTCGGTGAATGACTTCAGTATTCCGATCTGCATAGGAATCCGTAGTTGGTTTTGGTGCCGAGGGACCAGCTAGTACCCGAGCCGACTATGGATTCCCATTTTAAAATATTTTTAAATACCGAAATTCACTAAAGTCTCACGCAAAGTCGGGCAAGATGAAGTTTGGCTCCACGGAGCCTATACATTTTAATGATCTGGACCTCGATTCCTTCAGTCCTGTGTGGATCCATCATGGAGGCTGCACCGTGCGGTTTATAGAACCGGTGGAGGCCATGACGGGTCAGAGACGGTGTTAACGGTAAAGTCGTGCCCCATTGACAGCGCAGGGTCCAACTGGGCGCAGGCTGACACCAGTCCTGCCACTTTTATTCTTTATGGGATTGTTGCGGCTATTTCTAGAGCAGCAGGACTGGGGGGTCCCAGCACTCAGACCCCACCGCTCCGTTGTCCCCTGCACTGTGGATGGGGGTGGTTTCAGAGCTTTAAGAGGGTATGTGCTGACCCCAGACATCTTTATCCGTAATTTGGAGAAAAAAAATAGCGCCAAAATTAGTCAGCAGGAACATGTACGAGTCAGAAGTGATATCACATTACTGAGGAGCCTGATCACAAGAGCTTACAGTCTATGAGGAGACACAAGAGCTTACAGTCTATGAGGAGATGGGGAGACACAAGAGCTTACAGTCTATGAAGAGACGGGGGAGACACAAGAGCTTACAGTCTATGAGGAGATGGGGAGACACAAGAGCTTACAGTCTATGGGGAGATGGAGGAGACACAAGAGCTTACAGTCTATGAGGAGATGGAGGAGACACAAGAGCTTACAGTCTATGAGGAGATGGAGGAGACACAAGAGCTTACAGTCTATGAGGAGATGGAGGAGACACAAGAGCTTACAGTCTATGAGGAGATGGAGGAGACACAAGAGCTTACAGTCTATGAGGAGATGGGGAGACACAAGAGCTTACAATCTGAGGAGATGGGGAGACACAAGAGCTTACAGTCTATGAGGAGATGGGGAGACACAAGAGCTTACAGTCTATGAGGAGATGGAGGAGACACAAGAGCTTACAGTCTATGGGGAGATGGAGGAGACACAAGAGCTTACAGTCTATGAGGAGATGGGGAGACACAAGAGCTTACAATCTATGAGGAGATGGAGGAGACCCAGGAGCTTACAGTTTATGGGGAGATGGAGGAGACACAAGAGCTTACAGTCTATGAGGAGATGGAGGAGACACAAGAGCTTACAGTCTATGAGGAGACGGAGGAGACACAAGAGCTTACAGTCTATGAGGAGACGGAGGAGACACAAGAGCTTACAGTCTATGAGGAGATGGAGGAGACACAAGAGCTTACAGTCTATGAGGAGACGGAGGAGACACAAGAGCTTACAGTCTATGGGGAGATGGAGGAGACACAAGAGCTTACAGTCTATGAGGAGATGGAGAAGACACAAGAGCTTACAGTCTATGAGGAGATGGAGGAGACACAAGAGCTTACAGTCTATGAGGAGATGGGGGAGACACAAGAGCTTACAGTCTATGAGGAGATGGAGGAGACACAAGAGCTTACAGTCTATGAGGAGATGGAGGAGACACAAGAGCTTACAGTCTATGAGGAGATGGAGGAGACACAAGAGCTTACAGTCTATGAGGAGATGGGGAGACACAAGAGCTTACAGTCTATGAGGAGATGGAGGAGACACAAGAGCTTACAGTCTATGAGGAGATGGAGGAGACACAAGAGCTTACAGTCTATGAGGAGATGGAGGAGACACAAGAGCTTACAGTCTATGAGGAGATGGAGGAGACACAAGAGCTTACAGTCTATGAGGAGATGGAGGAGACACAAGAGCTTACAGTCTATGAGGAGAGGGGGAGACACAAGAGCTTACAGTCTATGAGGAGATGGAGGAGACACAAGAGCTTACAGTCTATGAGGAGATGGAGGAGACACAAGAGCTTACAGTCTATGAGGAGATGGAGGAGACACAAGAGCTTACAGTCTATGAGGAGACGGAGGAGACACAAGAGCTTACAGTCTATGAGGAGACGGAGGAGACACAAGAGCTTACAGTCTATAAGAAGATAGAGGAGACACAAGAGCTTACAATCTATGAGGAGACGGGGGAGACACAAGAGCTTACAGTCTATGAGGAGATAGAGGAGACACAAGAGCTTACAGTCTATGAGGAGATGGAGACACAAGAGCTTACAGTCTATGAGGAGATGGAGGAGACACAAGAGCTTACAGTCTATGAGGAGATGGAGGAGACACAAGAGCTTACAGTCTATGAGGGGATGGGGGAGACACAAGAGCTTACAGTCTATGAGGAGATGGAGGAGACACAAGAGCTTACAGTCTATAAGAAGATAGAGGAGACACAAGAGCTTACAATCTATGAGGAGATGGAGGAGACACAAGAGCTTACAGTCTATAAGAAGATAGAGGAGACACAAGAGCTTACAGTCTATGAGGAGAAGGGGGAGACACAAGAGCTTACAGTCTATGAGGAGATGGAGGAGACACAAGAGCTTACAGTCTATGAGGAGATGGAGGAGACACAAGAGCTTACAGTCTATGAGGAGATGGAGGAGACACAAGAGCTTACAGTCTATGAGGAGATGGAGGAGACACAAGAGCTTACAGTCTATGAGGAGATGGAGGAGACACAAGAGCTTACAGTCTATGAGGAGATGGAGGAGACACAAGAGCTTACAGTCTATGAGGAGATGGAGGAGACACAAGAGCTTACAGTCTATGAGGAGATGGAGGAGACACAAGAGCTTACAGTCTATGAGGAGATGGAGGAGACACAAGAGCTTACAGTCTATGAGGAGATGGAGGAGACACAAGAGCTTACAGTCTATGAGGAGATGGAGGAGACACAAGAGCTTACAGTCTATGAGGAGATGGAGGAGACACAAGAGCTTACAGTCTATGAGGAGATGGAGGAGACACAAGAGCTTACAGTCTATGAGGAGATGGAGGAGACACAAGAGCTTACAGTCTATGAGGAGATGGAGGAGACACAAGAGCTTACAGTCTATGAGGAGATGGAGGAGACACAAGAGCTTACAGTCTATGAGGAGATGGAGGAGACACAAGAGCTTACAGTCTATGAGGAGATGGAGGAGACACAAGAGCTTACAGTCTATGAGGAGATGGAGGAGACACAAGAGCTTACAGTCTATGAGGAGATGGAGGAGACACAAGAGCTTACAGTCTATGAGGAGATAGAGGAGACACAAGAGCTTACAGTCTATGAGGAGACGGAGGAGACACAAGAGCTTACAGTCTATGAGGAGACGGAGGAGACACAAGAGCTTACAGTCTATGAGGAGATGGAGGAGACACAAGAGCTTACAGTCTATGAGGAGATGGAGGAGACACAGAGCTTACAGTCTATGAGGAGATGGAGGAGACACAAGAGCTTACAGTCTATGGGGAGACGGAGGAGACACAAGAGCTTACAGTCTATGGGGAGATGGAGGAGACACAAGAGCTTACAGTCTATGAGGAGATGGAGGAGACACAAGAGCTTACAGTCTATGAGGAGATGGAGGAGACACAAGAGCTTACAGTCTATGAGGAGATGGAGGAGACACAAGAGCTTACAGTCTATGAGGAGATGGAGGAGACACAAGAGCTTACAGTCTATGAGGAGATGGAAGTGACACAAGAGCTTACAGTCTATGAGGAGATAGAGGAGACACAAGAGCTTACAGTCTATGAGGAGATAGGGGAGACACAAGAGCTTACAGTCTATGAGGAGATGGAGGAGACACAAGAGCTTACAGTCTATGAGGAGACGGAGGAGACACAAGAGCTTACAGTCTATGAGGAGACGGAGGAGACACAAGAGCTTACAGTCTATGGGGAGATGGAGGAGACACAAGAGCTTACAGTCTATGAGGAGACGGAGGAGACACAAGAGCTTACAGTCTATGGGGAGACCGAGGAGACACAAGAGCTTACAGTCTATGGGGAGACGGGGGAGACACAAGAGCTTACAGTCTATGGGGAGATGGAGGAGACACAAGAGCTTACAGTCTATGAGGAGACGGAGGAGACACAAGAGCTTACAGTCTATGAGGAGATGGAGGAGACACAAGAGCTTACAGTCTATGAGGAGATGGGGGAGACACAAGAGCTTACAGTCTATGAGGAGACGGAGGAGACACAAGAGCTTACAGTCTATGGGGAGATGGAGGAGACACACAGGTAGCAGTGCTTCTCATGTACATCTTTTATACAGAGCTAATTACTCCACCGCTGAGGGTTTGTTCCAGTGTATCATTGCACACTGAATTGTCTCCTATCATGGACGCCCGGCTGACTGTTCTTACCCACACTGTTACAAATCCTTAGCTGTGAGGAATGGAAGGTCCACTTGTACCTTCTGGTGGGTAACATAGTAACATAGTATATAAGACCGAAAAAAGACATTTGTCCATCCAGTTCGGCCTGTTTCCTACAAGTTGATCCAGAGGAAGGCAAAAAACCCCTGTGAGGTAGAAGCCAATTTTCTCCACTTAAGGGGAAAAAAAAATTCCTTCCCGACTCCAATCAGGCAATCAGAATAACTCCCTGGATCAACGACCCCTCTCTAGTACCTATAGCCTGTAATATTATTACACTCCAGAAATACATCCAGGCCCCTCTTGAATTCCTTTATTGTATTCACCATCACCACCTCCTCAGGCAGAGAGTTCCATAGTCTCACTGCTCTTACAGTGAAGAATCCTTTTCTATGTTTGTGTACAAACCTTCTTTCCTCCAGACGCAGAGGATGTCCCCTCGTCACAGTCACAGTCCTGGGGATAAATAGATGATGGGAGTGATCTCTGTACTGACCCCTGATATATTTATACATAGTTATTAGATCTCCCCTCAGTCGTCTTTTTTCTAAGGTGAATAACCCTAATTTTGATAATCTTTCAGGGTCCTGTAGTTGCCCCATTCCAGTTATTACTTTAGTTGCCCTCCTCTGAACCCTCTCCAGCTCTGCTATGTCTGCCTTGTTCTCAGGAGCCCAGAACTGTACACAGTCCTCCATGTGTGGTCTGACCAGTGATGTGTAAAGTGGTAGGACTATGTTCTCATCACCGCCATCTGTGCCCCTTCTGATGCAACCCATTATCTTATTGGCCTTGGCAGTAGCTGCCTGACACTGGTTTTTACAGCTTAATTTGCTGTTTATTAAAATTCCTAGATTCTTTTCCATGTAAGTGTTACCGAGTGTTTTACCATTTAGTATGTACGGGTGACTTGCATTATTCCTTCCCATGTGCATAACTTTACATTTGTCAGTGTTAAACCTCATCTGCCATTTCTCTGCCCAAGCCTCCAATCTATCCAGATCCCTCTGTAGCAGAAAACTGTGCTCTGTAGTATATATACAGTATACTGTCCTCTGTAGTATATATACAGTATACTGTCCTCTGTAGTATATATACAGTATACTGTCCTCTGTAGTGTATATACAGTATACTGTCCTCTGTAGTATATACAGTATATGTCTCTGATATATACAGTATACTGTCCTCTGTAGTATATATACAGTATACTGTCCTCTGTAGTATATATACAGTATACTGTCCTCTGTAGTATATATACAGTATACTGTCCTCTGTAGTATATGTATACAGTATACTGTCCTCTGTAGTATATATATACAGTATACTGTCCTCTGTAGTATATATACAGTATATTGTCCTCTTCAGTGTTAATTACTTTACACAGTTTAGTGTCATCTGGAAAAATAGATATTTTACTGTGCAGGCCTTCTACAAGATCATTAATAAATATATTGAAGAGAATAGGGCCCAATACTGACCCCTGAGGTATCCCACTAGTTACAGTGACCCAATCTGAGTATCTACCGTTAATATCCGCCCTCTGTTTTCTGTCACTCAGCCAGTTACTTACCCACATACAGACATTTTCTCCCAGTCTGAGCATCCTCATTTTATATACTAACCTTTTATGAGGTGGGGCCCCTGTGGCTGCAGTCCATGCTACAGTTGGGGCCCAGCCTCTTTACCATTCATGCAGTGTGCTGGTGCTGAGGCATGAATGCTATGCGCCTCCACTGCCTCCCCCGACACCTCTCAGCGCGAGGAGAGCCCTGGAATTCCAGTTTCCATAGGGACACAGCGGCCTCCGTATACGTCCGTGTCCTTGTCACCAGCTGATAAGAAACCTGCAGAGGAAGGACCCCCAGCACCCCTGTCCTATTACAGCACCCGCCATGTGCCCCCGGGCCCCCAGGATCAGCCCCCACATACACTTCCCAGCCCCTCCCTCCCCCAAGATCAGCCAGCATACACCCCCCTCCCCTCGATACCAGACCCCCAGATTACACCCCCCCCCCAGATCAGTCAGTGCATACACCCCCCTCCCCTCGATATCAGACCCCCAGATTACCCCCAAGATCAATCCGTGCATACACCCCCTCCCCTCGATACCAGACCCCCAGATTACACCCCCCCCAGATCAGTCCGTGCATACACCCCCCCCCCCAGATCAGTCCGTGCATACACCCCCCTCTCGATATCAGACCCCCAGATTACACCCCCCCCCCCCAGATCAGTCCGTGCATCACCCCCTCCCCTCGATGCCAGACCCCAGATTACACCCCCAGATCAGTCCGTGCATACACCCCTCCCCTGAGAATATCCCTGCATACACCCCCTCCCCCCAGATCAGTCCGTGCATACACCCCCTCCCCTGAGAATATCCCGCACATACACCCCCCTCCCCCTCTGAGATTAGACCCCACCCCGGAGATCAGCCCTTCTGTTCCTCCTCATTTATAAGAGCTATGTTTGCTGTCTGTGAATGGAAACATTCCTACATAAAAGTTAGAAGGTACAAATTGTGGGACCTGATACATTGTCACCAGCTATAGCTGACTGATACACGGTAACAAACACTCAGTTGTGATAACTGAATTGAAACACAAAGGCCCTGATTTATCAAGACTGGTCATAAATGGGCTCCTCGGGCAGTCCGTATGCCTGACGGAAATCTTAGGCGACTCATAGCTGGCCACTGAGACTAATGTAGTCACAATAATATTTAAAAAGTTTGCTTTGTCACTAACACCAACTCCATGGCATAGGGAAACCTTCGGCCCGTCAGTTATGGTGAAACTACAACTCCCAACATGCACACTTGCTTGGCTGTTTATAAAACTCCCATAGAAGGGACTAGGGCATGCTGAGAGTTGTAGTTTCACAACAGCTGGAGTTTGCTGACCCCTGGTGTAGGGGGTGATAGGTCTTCGATAAGGGAGGATCCTGGGGGTCTGCGCTGTAGAAGCTCACCCGCTGCGGACTGGTATGCTGGGGATCATACCTGTAGAGAGCCCCCTCACGTTCCTACACCTTGCAGTGACCCCAGCAGGAATCCTGGGATGATGGACGGATCAGAGCAGCTGAGACACTGCTGGAAATATGTCGGATCACATACTGGCGCCCCTAATCTTAAAGGGGCAGAATACCATGAAAGCTGCGGATTGAGTATCCGCCACTGAAAGGGGGAATTATCCCACACGCTGCGTCAGACTGAGGAGTCAGCCCTTCAGATAAGCGCTCAATAACACGAGGGGCAAATATTTGTTCCGTCTCATTATGTGCAGTGGGGGAAGGGCCGGTAAATCTGTGGCTGTGGCCACCGCTCTTCACACCCCACATATCAGTGACATTCCACAGACAAGCCAGAGCACTCAGCTTGCAGAGTACACAGAGTGACGACACCTCTCCTCTGTAACACACATCACAGATACAGCGACTGAGAGCAAATCCAGACCAGAGACCACCAAAAATACTTCAGTGATATCACAAATGTACCAACAGTCCATGCACTGGACAGTATATTTTCGGATGTGAGTCCTTTCAGAAAAATCATAAATCTGGGGAACAGACTCTCAAAAACAAATCTGACAGTCACCCCGGGGGAAAATGGCTGATAACAGGGGGCAAAAGACTGTATTCTCCTGTCCTACAGTCATCCTCTCCCCTGAAATGGCTGATAACAGGGAGTAATAGACTGTATTCTCCTGTCCTACAGTCATCCTCTCCCCTGAAATGGCTGATAACAGGGGGCAATAGATTGTATTCTCCTGTCCTACAGTCATCCTCTCCCCTGAAATGGCTGATAACAGGGGGCAATAGACTGTATTCTCCTGTCCTACAGTCATCCTCTCCCCTGAAATGGCTGATAACAGGGAGCAATAGACTGTATTCTCCTGTCCTACAGTCATCCTCTCCCCTGAAATGGCTGATAACAGGGAGCAATAGACTGTATTCTCCTGTCCTACAGTCATCCTCTCCCCTGAAATGGCTGATAACAGGAGGCAATAGACTGTATTCTCCTGTCCTACAGTCATCCTCTCCCCTGAAATGGCTGATAACTGGGGGCAATAGACTGTATTCTCCTGTCCTACAGTCATCCTCTCCCCTGAAATGGCTGATAACAGGAGCAATAGACTGTATTCTCCTGTCCTACAGTCATCCTCTCCCCTGAAATGGCTGATAACAGGGGGCAATAGACTGTATTCTCCTGTCCTACAGTCATCCTCTCCCTGATATGGCTGATAACAGGGGGCAATAGACTGTATTCTCCTGTCCTACAGTCATCCTCTCCCCTGAAATGGCTGATAACAGGGGGCAATAGACTGTATTCTCCTGTCCTACAGTCATCCTCCCCTGAAATGGCTGATAACAGGGGCAATAGACTGTATTCTCCTGTCCTACAGTCATCCTCTCCCCTGAAATGGCTGATAACAGGGGAAATAGATTGTATTCTCCTGTCCTACAGTCATCCTCTCCCTGAAATGGCTGATAACAGGGGCAATAGACTGTATTCTCCTGTCCTACAGTCATCCTCTCCCTGATATGGCTGATAACAGGGGGCAATAGACTGTATTCTCCTGTCCTACAGTCATCCTCTCCCTGATATGGCTGATAACAGGGGGCAATAGACTGTATTCTCCTGTCCTACAGTCATCCTCTCCCCTGAAATGGCTGATAACAGGGAAATAGATTGTATTCTCCTGTCCTACAGTCATCCTCTCCCCTGAAATGGCTGATAACAGGGGCAATAGACTGTATTCTCCTGTCCTACAGTCATCCTCTCCCTGATATGGCTGATAACAGGGGCAATAGACTGTATTCTCCTGTCCTACAGTCATCCTCTCCCTGATATGGCTGATAACAGGGGGCAATAGACTGTATTCTCCTGTCCTACAGTCATCCTCTCCCCTGAAATGGCTGATAACAGGGGGCAATAGATTGTATTCTCCTCTTCTACAGTCATCCTCTCCCTGAAATGGCTGATAACAGGGGGCAATAGACTGTATTCTCCTGTCCTACAGTCATCCTCTCCCCTGAAATGGCTGATAACAGGGGGCAATAGACTGTATTCTCCTGTCCTACAGTCATCCTCTCCCCTGAAATGGCTGATAACTGGGGGCAATAGACTGTATTCTACTGTCCTACAGTCATCCTCTCCCCTGAAATGGCTGATAACAGGGAGCAATAGACTGTATTCTCCTGTCCTACAGTCATCCTCTCCCCTGAAATGGCTGATAACAGGGGCAATAGACTGTATTCTCCTGTCCTACAGTCATCCTCTCCCTGATATGGCTGATAACAGGGGGCAATAGACTGTATTCTCCTGTCCTACAGTCATCCTCTCCCCTGAAATGGCTGATAACAGGGGCAATAGACTGTATTCTCCTGTCCTACAGTCATCCTCCCCCTGAAATGGCTGATAACAGGGGGCAATAGACTGTATTCTCCTGTCCTACAGTCATCCTCTCCCTGATATGGCTGATAACAGGGGGCAATAGACTGTATTCTCCTGTCCTACAGTCATCCTCTCCCCTGAAATGGCTGATAACAGGGGCAATAGACTGTATTCTCCTGTCCTACAGTCATCCTCTCCCCTGAAATGGCTGATAACAGGGGGCAATAGACTGTATTCTCCTGTCCTACAGTCATCCTCTCCCCTGAAATGGCTGATAACAGGGGAAATAGATTGTATTCTCCTGTCCTACAGTCATCCTCTCCCTGAAATGGCTG
>JAKVIS010002105.1:0-25516 GCA_033119425.1 Bufotes viridis
ACCATAACAGTGGTGTATTTAGCTTAATAAATATCCTCCAATGACTTTGCAGTTTTAATATAGGTACTAAGAAATAAGTATGCAATGCAAAGTCATTTACCATAAGAAATTGTTTAAGATTTGTTATGTTGTCAATATAGGCATGTGTATAAAATGATTAAAAAATAAAAAAACCATATATGTCACTTACTAGTAATACAATTACTTAGTCCCTTGATATCAGCATATGGTGCAGTCATGGGCCTAAACAATATGTTAGTGCACAATGGCTGGTTATTCATCGGCAAAAAACTAAGAATTTTTTATTCTAATTAATAAATATAGGATGACTATGTTAAGTTTTACACTTAATGTTAGTCTGATTTCCCCTTGTTCGTAACAACTTTGTTATGACCGAAGTGAAATCTAGGAGAGGGGTGGCTGGCTATGAAGGGGTATGAGGAGGCCAGTTATTTTTATTTTTCAATTGTATTATACACATGTCTATGCTCATATTACTATACTGTCTATAAGTAATGTGTGTCACTATCAGTTATTGTGTATTTCTGTTATATTTGAGGATTTAGATATAAGGTCTGATAAGTAAGAGGATAAGCTAGGAGGGGAGGAGTGTGAGTCAATTAGGGAGAGAAGTATGTGGAGGGTGAGAAGGTGGTGAATTAAAGAGGTTAAATAGAATAAGGAGGAGAAGGAATAAGGGAATGAGAAGATATAGAGGTAGTGAAGGCAGGAGATAACAGCGGAGGACATTAAGGTTGAGGATGAGAGGAGTGTTATGTATAGGCTGTTAGCGGGGATCAGGAAGTCTGAGGATTAAAGAGGTGGAAATGAAGGATGAGAGAGGAGGACAGTATTTACTGTTAAGTAGCTGTTATTACTCATTGGAAATGTATCAAGAATGGTAAATCCATATGCCAGTCTTGATCTCTGCACCGGTGTGAAATATTCCTAATTTATTAAGAAGCAGATGGCTCTTAATAAATTAGGTGCATCTCCACCCACTACGTGCCACAAACTGAAGTCTGCGTTAGCCAGGGACTGGCGCAATTTCAGCTATAACTTTTGCCATTTTCTGGCAAAATTTATGGAAAATCTTTCAGGCGGCGCAAAGCTCTGCCCCTCCTGCTAAGCCATGCCCCCTCTTACTTGGCACTTCAGAGAAATGCCAAGAAACACAATTGCAAATTATTGTGCACATATGGGATGCCCCATACTTTGCGACTTTTACACCATAACAGTGGTGTATTTAGCTTAATAAATATCCTCCAATGACTTTTCAGTTTTAATATAGGTACTAAGAAATAAGTATGCAATGCAAAGTCATTTACCATAAGAAATTGTTTAAGATTTGTTATGTTGTCAATATAGGCATGTGTATAAAATGATTAAAAAATAAAAAAACAATATATGTCACTTACTAGTAATACAATTTCTTAGTCCCTTGATAGCAGCATATGGTGCAGTCATGGGCCTAAACAATATGTTAGTGCACAATGGCTGGTTATTCATCGGCAAAAAACTAAGAATTTTTGATTCTAATTAATAAATTTAGGATGACTATGTTAAGTTTTACACTTAATGTTAGTCTGATTTCCCCTTGTTACGTAACAACTTTGTTATGACCGAAGTGAAATCTAGGAGAGGGGTGGCTGGCTATGAAGGGGTATGAGGAGGCCAGTTATTTTTTATTTTTTCAATTGTATTATACACATGTCTATGCTCATATTACTATACTGTCTATAAGTAATGTGTGTCACTATCAGTTATTGTGTATTTCTGTTATATTTAAGGATTTAGATATAAGGTCTGATAAGTAAGAGGATAAGCTAGGAGGGGAGGAGTGTGAGTCAATTAGGAGAGAAGTATGTGGAGGGTGAGAAGGTGGTGAATTAAAGAGGTTAAATAGAATAAGGAGGAGAAGGAATAAGGGAATGAGAAGATATAGAGGTAGTGAAGGCAGGAGATAACAGCAGAGGACATTAAGGTTGAGGATGAGAGAGTGTTATGTATAAGCTGTTAGCAGGGATCAGGAAGTCTGAGGATTAAAGAGGTGGAAATGAAGGATGAGAGAGGAGGACAGTATTTACTGTTAAGTAGCTGTTATTACTCATTGGGGAAATGTATCAAGAATGGTAAATCCATATGCCAGTCTTGATCTCTCTGCACCGGTGTGAAATATTCCTAATTTATTAAGAAGCAGATGGCTCTTAATAAATTAGGTGCATCTCCACCCCACTACGTGCCACAAACTGAAGTCTGCGTTAGCCAGGGACTGGCGCAATTTCAGCTATAACTTTTGTCATTTTCTGGCAAAATTTATGGAAAATCTTTCAGGCGCTGCAAAGCTCTGCCCCTCCTGCTAAGCCATGCCCCCTCTTACTTGGCACTTCAGAGAAATGCCAAAAAAACACAATTGCAAATTATTGTGCACATATGGGATGCCCCATACTTTGCGACTTTTTTACACCATAACAGTGGTGTATTTAGCTTAATAAATATCCTCCAATTACTTTTCAGTTTTAATATAGGTACTAAGAAATAAGTATGCAATGCAAAGTCATTTACCATAAGAAATTGTTTAAGATTTGTTATGTTTTTTCAATATAGGCATGTGTATAAAATGATTAAAAAATAAAAAAACAATATATGTCACTTACTAGTAATACAATTTCTTAGTCCCTTGATAGCAGCATATGGTGCAGTCATTGGCCTAAACAATATGTTAGTGCACAATGGCTGGTTATTCATCGGCAAAAAACTAAGAATTTTTTATTCTAATTAATAAATATAGGATGACTATGTTAAGTTTTACACTTAATGTTAGTCTGATTTCCCCTTGTTCGTAACAACTTTGTTATGACCGAAGTGAAATCTAGGAGAGGGGTGGCTGGCTATGAAGGGGTATGAGGAGGCCAGTTATTTTTTATTTTTTAAATTGTATTATACACATGTCTATGCTCATATTACTATACTATCTATAAGTAATGTGTGTCACTATCAGTTATTGTGTAATTCTGTTATATTTAAGGATTCAGATATAAGGTCTGATAAGTAGGAGGATAAGCTAGGAGGGGAGGAGTGTGAGTCAATTAGGAGAGAAGTATGTGGAGGGTGAGAAGGTGGTGAATTAAAAAGGTTAAATAGAATAAGGAGGAGAAGGAATAAGGGAATCAGAAGATATAGAGGTAGTGAAGGCAGGAGATAACAGCAGAGGACATTAAGGTTGAGGATGAGAGAGTGTTATGCATAAGCTGTTAGCGGAGATCAGGAAGTCTGAGGATTAAAGAGGTGGAAATGAAGGATGAGAGAGGAGGACAGTATTTACTGTTAAGTAGCTGTTATTACTCATTGGGGGAAATGTATCAAGAATGGTAAATCCATATGCCAGTCTTGATCTCTCTGCACCGGTGTGAAATATTCCTAATTTATTAAGAAGCAGATGGCTCTTAATAAATTAGGTGCATCTCCACCCCACTACGTGCCACAAACTGAAGTCTGCGTTAGCCAGGGACTGGCGCAATTTCAGCTATAACTTTTGTCATTTTCTGGCAAAATTTATGGAAAATCTTTCAGGCGCTGCAAAGCTCTGCTCCTCCTGCTAAGCCATGCCCCCTCTTACTTGGCACTTCAGAGAAATGCCAAAAAACACAATTGCAAATTATTGTGCACATATGGGATGCCCCATACTTTGCGACTTTTTTACACCATAACAGTGGTGTATTTAGCGTAATAAATATCCTCCAATGACTTTTCAGTTTTAATATAGGTACTAAGAAATAAGTATGCAATGCAAAGTCATTTACCATAAGAAATTGTTTAAGATTTGTTATATTGTCAATATAGGCATGTGTATAAAATGATTAAAAAATAAAAAAAACAATATATGTCACTTACTAGTAATACAATTTCTTAGTCCCTTGATAGCAGCATATGGTGCAGTCATGGGCCTAAACAATATGTTAGTGCACAATGGCTTTTTATTCACCGGCAAAAAACTAAGAATTTTTGATTCTAATTAATAAATTTAGGATGACTCTGTTAAGTGTTACACTTAATGTTAGTCTGATTTCCCCTTGTTCGTAACAACTTTGTTATGACCGAAGTGAAATCTAGGAGAGGGGTGGCTGGCTATGAAGGGGTATGAGGAGGCCAGTTATTTTTTATTTTTTCAATTGTATTATACACATGTCTATGCTCATATTAATATACTGTCTATAAGTAATGTGTGTCACTATCAGTTATTGTGTATTTCTGTTATATTTAAGGATTTAGATATAAGGTCTGATAAGTAAGAGGATAAGCTAGGAGGGGAGGAGTGTGAGTCAATTAGGAGAGAAGTATGTGGAGGGTGAGAAGGTGGTGAATTAAAGAGGTTAAATAGAATAAGGAGGAGAAGGAATAAGGGAATGAGAAGATATAGAGGTAGTGAAGGCAGGAGATAACAGCAGAGGACATTAAGGTTGAGGATGAGAGAGTGTTATGTATAAGCTGTTAGCGGGGATCAGGAAGTCTGAGGATTAAAGAGGTGGAAATGAAGGATGAGAGAGGAGGACAGTATTTACTGTTAAGTAGCTGTTATTACTCATTGGGGAAATGTATCAAGAATGGTAAATCCATATGCCAGTCTTGATCTCTCTGCACCGGTGTGAAATATTCCTAATTTATTAAGAAGCAGATGGCTCTTAATAAATTAGGTGCATCTCCACCCCACTACGTGCCACAAACTGAAGTCTGCGTTAGCCAGGGACTGGCGCAATTTCAGCTATAACTTTTGTCATTTTCTGGCAAAATTTATGGAAAATCTTTCAGGCGGCGCAAAGCTCTGCCCCTCCTGCTAAGCCATGCCCCTCTTACTTGGCACTTCAGAGAAATGCCAAAAACACAATTGCAAATTATTGTGCACATATGGGATGCCCCATACTTTGCGACTTTTTACACCATAACAGTGGTGTATTTAGCTTAATAAATATCCTCCAATGACTTTTCAGTTTTAATATAGGTACTAAGAAATAAGTATGCAATGCAAAGTCATTTACCATAAGAAATTGTTTAAGATTTGTTATGTTGTCAATATAGGCATGTGTATAAAATGATTAAAAAATAAAAAACAATATATGTCACTTACTAGTAATACAATTTCTTAGTCCCTTGATAGCAGCATATGGTGCAGTCATGGGCCTAAACAATATGTTAGTGCACAATGGCTGGTTATTCATCGGCAAAAACTAAGAATTTTTGATTCTAATTAATAAATTTAGGATGACTATGTTAAGTTTTACACTTAATGTTAGTCTGATTTCCCCTTGTTCGTAACAACTTTGTTATGACCGAAGTGAAATCTAGGAGAGGGGTGGCTGGCTATGAAGGGGTATGAGGAGGCCAGTTATTTTTTATTTTTTAAATTGTATTATACACATGTCTATGCTCATATTACTATACTGTCTATAAGTAATGTGTGTCACTATCAGTTATTGTGTATTTCTGTTATATTTAAGGATTTAGATATAAGGTCTGATAAGTAAGAGGATAAGCTAGGAGGGGAGGAGTGTGAGTCAATTAGGAGAGAAGTATGTGGAGGGTGAGAAGGTGGTGAATTAAAGAGGTTAAATAGAATAAGGAGGAGAAGGAATAAGGGAATGAGAAGATATAGAGGTAGTGAAGGCAGGAGATAACAGCAGAGGACATTAAGGTTGAGGATGAGAGAGTGTTATGTATAAGCTGTTAGCGGGGATCAGGAAGTCTGAGGATTAAAGAGGTGGAAATGAAGGATGAGAGAGGAGGACAGTATTTACTGTTAAGTAGCTGTTATTACTCATTGGGGAAATGTATCAAGAATGGTAAATCCATATGCCAGTCTTGATCTCTCTGCACCGGTGTGAAATATTCCTAATTTATTAAGAAGCAGATGGCTCTTAATAAATTAGGTGCATCTCCACCCCACTACGTGCCACAAACTGAAGTCTGCGTTAGCCAGGGACTGGCGCAATTTCAGCTATAACTTTTGTCATTTTCTGGCAAAATTTATGGAAAATCTTTCAGGCGGCGCAAAGCTCTGCCCCTCCTGCTAAGCCATGCCCCTCTTACTTGGCACTTCAGAGAAATGCCAAAAACACAATTGCAAATTATTGTGCACATATGGGATGCCCCATACTTTGCGACTTTTTTACACCATAACAGTGGTGTATTTAGCTTAATAAATATCCTCCAATGACTTTTCAGTTTTAATATAGGTACTAAGAAATAAGTATGCAATGCAAAGTCATTTACCATAAGAAATTGTTTAAGATTTGTTATGTTGTCAATATAGGCATGTGTATAAAATGATTAAAAAATAAAAACAATATATGTCACTTACTAGTAATACAATTTCTTAGTCCCTTGATAGCAGCATATGGTGCAGTCATGGGCCTAAACAATATGTTAGTGCACAATGGCTGGTTATTCATCGGCAAAAAACTAAGAATTTTTGATTCTAATTAATAAATTTAGGATGACTATGTTAAGTTTTACACTTAATGTTAGTCTGATTTCCCCTTGTTCGTAACAACTTTGTTATGACCGAAGTGAAATCTAGGAGAGGGGTGGCTGGCTATGAAGGGGTATGAGGAGGCCAGTTATTTTTTATTTTTCAATTGTATTATACACATGTCTATGCTCATATTACTATACTGTCTATAAGTAATGTGTGTCACTATCAGTTATTGTGTATTTCTGTTATATTTAAGGATTTAGATATAAGGTCTGATAAGTAAGAGGATAAGCTAGGAGGGGAGGAGTGTGAGTCAATTAGGAGAGAAGTATGTGGAGGGTGAGAAGGTGGTGAATTAAAGAGGTTAAATAGAATAAGGAGGAGAAGGAATAAGGGAATGAGAAGATATAGAGGTAGTGAAGGCAGGAGATAACAGCAGAGGACATTAAGGTTGAGGATGAGAGAGTGTTATGTATAAGCTGTTAGCGGGGATCAGGAAGTCTGAGGATTAAAGAGGTGGAAATGAAGGATGAGAGAGGAGGACAGTATTTACTGTTAAGTAGCTGTTATTACTCATTGGGGAAATGTATCAAGAATGGTAAATCCATATGCCAGTCTTGATCTCTCTGCACCGGTGTGAAATATTCCTAATTTATTAAGAAGCAGATGGCTCTTAATAAATTAGGTGCATCTCCACCCCACTACGTGCCACAAACTGAAGTCTGCGTTAGCCAGGGACTGGCGCAATTTCAGCTATAACTTTTGTCATTTTCTGGCAAAATTTATGGAAAATCTTTCAGGCGGCGCAAAGCTCTGCCCCTCCTGCTAAGCCATGCCCCCTCTTACTTGGCACTTCAGAGAAATGCCAAAAAACACAATTGCTAATTATTGTGCACATATGGGATGCCCCATACTTTGCGACTTTTTTACACCATAACAGTGGTGTATTTAGCTTAATAAATATCCTCCAATGACTTTTCAGTTTTAATATAGGTACTAAGAAATAAGTATGCAATGCAAAGTCATTTACCATAAGAAATTGTTTAAGATTTGTTATGTTGTCAATATAGGCATGTGTATAAAATGATTAAAAAATAAAAACAATATATGTCACTTACTAGTAATACAATTTCTTAGTCCCTTGATAGCAGCATATGGTGCAGTCATGGGCCTAAACAATATGTTAGTGCACAATAGCTGGGTATTCATCGGCAAAAAACTAAGAATTCTCGATTCTAATTAATAAATTTAGGATGACTATGTTAAGTTTTACACTTAATGTTAGTCTGATTTCCCCTTGTTCGTAACAACTTTGTTATGACCGAAGTGAAATCTAGGAGAGGGGTGGCTGGCTATGAAGGGGTATGAGGAGGCCAGTTATTTTTTATTTTTTCAATTGTATTATACACATGTCTATGCTCATATTAATATACTGTCTATAAATAATGTGTGTCACTATCAGTTGTGTATTTCTGTTATATTTAAGGATTTAGATATAAGGTCTGATAAGTAAGAGGATAAGCTAGGAGAGGAGGAGTGTGAGTAAATTAGGAGAGAAGTATGTGGAGGGTGAGAAGGTGGTGAATTAAAGAGGTTAAATAGAATAAGGAGGAGAAGGAATAAAGGAATGAGAAGATATAGAGGTAGTGAAGGCAGGAGATAACAGCAGAGGACATTAAGGTTGAGGATGAGAGTGTGTTATGTATAAGCTGTTAGCGGGGATCAGGAAGTCTGAGGATTAAAGAGGTGGAAATGAAGGATGAGAGAGGAGGACAGTATTTACTGTTAAGTAGCTGTTATTACTCATTGGGGGAAATGTATCAAGAATGGTAAATCCATATGCCAGTCTTGATCTCTCTGCACCGGTGTGAAATATTCCTAATTTATTAAGAAGCAGATGGCTCTTAATAAATTAGGTGCATCTCCACCCCACTACGTGCCACAAACTGAAGTCTGCGTTAGCCAGGGACTGGCGCAATTTCAGCTATAACTTTTGTCATTTTCTGGCAAAATTTATGGAAAATCTTTCAGGCGGCGCAAAGCTCTGCCCCTCCTGCTAAGCCATGCCCCCTCTTACTTGGCACTTCAGAGAAATGCCAAAAAACACAATTGCAAATTATTGTGCACATATGGGATGCCCCATACTTTGCGACTTTTTTACACCATAACAGTGGTGTATTTAGCTTAATAAATATCCTCCAATGACTTTTCAGTTTTAATATAGGTACTAAGAAATAAGTATGCAATGCAAAGTCATTTACCATAAGAAATTGTTTAAGATTTGTTATGTTGTCAATATAGGCATGTGTAAAAAATGATTAAAAAATAAAAAAAACATATATGTCACTTACTAGTAATACAATTTCTTAGTCCCTTGATAGCAGCATATGGTGCAGTCATGGGCCTAAACAATATGTTAGTGCACAATGGCTGGTTATTCATCGGCAAAAAACTAAGAATTCTCGATTCTAATTAATAAATTTAGGATGACTATGTTAAGTTTTACACTTAATGTTAGTCTGATTTCCCCTTGTTCGTAACAACTTTGTTATGACCGAAGTGAAATCTAGGAGAGGGGTGGCTGGCTATGAAGGGGTATGAGGAGGCCAGTTATTTTTTATTTTTTCAATTGTATTATACACATGTCTATGCTCATATTACTATACTGTCTATAAATAATGTGTGTCACTATCAGTTGTGTATTTCTGTTATATTTAAGGATTTAGATATAAGGTCTGATAAGTAAGAGGATAAGCTAGGAGGGGAGGAGTGTGAGTCAATTAGGAGAGAAGTATGTGGAGCGTGAGGAGGTGGTGAATTAAAGAGGTTAAATAGAATAAGGAGGAGAAGGAATAAAGGAATGAGAAGATATAGAGGTAGTGAAGGCAGGAGATAACAGCAGAGGACATTAAGGTTGAGGATGAGAGAGTGTTATGTATAAGCTGTTAGCGGGGATCAGGAAGTCTGAGGATTAAAGAGGTGGAAATGAAGGATGAGAGAGGAGGACAGTATTTACTGTTAAGTAGCTGTTATTACTCATTGGTGTGAAATGTATCAAGAATGGTAAATCCATATGTCAGTCTTGATCTCTCTGCACCTGTGTGAAATATTCCTAATTTATTAAGAAGCAGATGGCTCTTAATAAATTAGGTGCATCTCCACCCCACTACGTGCCACAAACTGAAGTCTGCGTTAGCCAGGGACTGGCGCAATTTCAGCTATAACTTTTGTCATTTTCTGGCAAAATTTATGGAAAATCTTTCAGGCGGCGCAAAGCTCTGCCCCTCCTGCTAAGCCATGCCCCTCTTACTTGGCACTTCAGAGAAATGCCAAAAACACAATTGCAAATTATTGTGCACATATGGGATGCCCCATACTTTGCGACTTTTTACACCATAACAGTGGTGTATTTAGCTTAATAAATATCCTCCAATTACTTTTCAGTTTTAATATAGGTACTAAGAAATAAGTATGCAATGCAAAGTCATTTACCATAAGAAATTGTTTAAGATTTGTTATGTTGTCAATATAGGCATGTGTATAAAATGATTAAAAAATAAAAAAACCATATATGTCACTTACTAGTAATACAATTTCTTAGTCCCTTGATAGCAGCATATGGTGCAGTCATGGGCCTAAACAATATGTTAGTGCACAATAGCTGGTTATTCATCGGCAAAAAACTAAGAATTTTTGATTCTAATTAATAAATTTAGGATGACTATGTTAAGTTTTAAACTTAATGTTAGTCTGATTTCCCCTTGTTCGTAACAACTTTGTTATGACCGAAGTGAAATCTAGGAGAGGGGTGGCTGGCTATGAAGGGGTATGAGGAGGCCAGTTATTTTTTATTTTTTCAATTGTATTATACACATGTCTATGCTCATATTACTATACTGTCTATAAATAATGTTTGTCACTATCAGTTGTGTATTTCTGTTATATTTAAGGATTTAGATATAAGGTCTGATAAGTAAGAGGATAAGCTAGGAGAGGAGGAGTGTGAGTAAATTAGGAGAGAAGTATGTGGAGGGTGAGAAGGTGGTGAATTAAAGAGGTTAAATAGAATAAGGAGGAGAAGGAATAAAGGAATGAGAAGATATAGAGGTAGTGAAGGCAGGAGATAACAGCAGAGGACATTAAGGTTGAGGATGAGAGAGTGTTATATATAAGCTGTTAGCGGGGATCAGGAAGTCTGAGGATTAAAGAGGTGGAAATGAAGGATGAGAGAGGAGGACAGTATTTACTGTTAAGTAGCTGTTATTACTCATTGGGTGGAAATGTATCAAGAATGGTAAATCCATATGTCAGTCTTGATCTCTCTGCACCGGTGTGAAATATTCCTAATTTATTAAGAAGCAGATGGCTCTTAATAAATTTGGTGCATCTCCACCCCACTACGTGCCACAAACTGAAGTCTGCGTTAGCCAGGGACTGGCGCAATTTCAGCTATAACTTTGTCATTTTCTGGCAAAATTTATGGAAAATCTTTCAGGCGGCGCAAAGCTCTGCCCCTCCTGCTAAGCCATGCCCCCTCTTACTTGGCACTTCAGAGAAATGCCAAAAACACAATTGCAAATTATTGTGCACATATGGGATGCCCCATACTTTGCGACTTTTTACACCATAACAGTGGTGTATTTAGCTTAATAAATATCCTCCAATGACTTTTCAGTTTTAATATAGGTACTAAGAAATAAGTATGCAATGCAAAGTCATTTACCATAAGAAATTGTTTAAGATTTGTTATGTTGTCAATATAGGCATGTGTATAAAATGATTAAAAAATAAAAAAACCATATATGTCACTTACTAGTAATACAATTTCTTAGTCCCTTGATAGCAGCATATGGTGCAGTCATGGGCCTAAACAATATGTTAGTGCACAATGGCTGGTTATTCATCGGCAAAAAACTAAGAATTTTTGATTCTAATTAATAAATTTAGGATGACTATGTTAAGTTTTAAACTTAATGTTAGTCTGATTTCCCCTTGTTCGTAACAACTTTGTTATGACCGAAGTGAAATCTAGGAGAGGGGTGGCTGGCTATGAAGGGGTATGAGGAGGCCAGTTATTTTTTATTTTTTCAATTGTATTATACACATGTCTATGCTCATATTAATATACTGTCTATAAGTAATGTGTGTCACTATCAGTTATTGTGTGTTTCTGTTATATTTAAGGATTTAGATATAAGGTCTGATAAGTAAGAGGATAAGCTAGGAGGGGAGGAGTGTGAGTCAATTAGGAGAGAAGTATGTGGAGGGTGAGAAGGTGGTGAATTAAAGAGGTTAAATAGAATAAGGAGGAGAAGGAATAAGGGAATGAGAAGATATAGAGGTAGTGAAGGCAGGAGATAACAGCAGAGGACATTAAGGTTGAGGATGAGAGAGTGTTATGTAGGCTGTTAGCGGGGATCAGGAAGTCTGAGGATTAAAGAGGTGGAAATGAAGGATGAGAGAGGAGGACAGTATTTACTGTTAAGTAGCTGTTATTACTCATTGGGGGAAATGTATCAAGAATGGTAAATCCATATGCCAGTCTTGATCTCTCTGCACCGGTGTGAAATATTCCTAATTTATTAAGAAGCAGATGGCTCTTAATAAATTAGGTGCATCTCCACCCCACTACGTGCCACAAACTGAAGTCTGCGTTAGCCAGGGACTGGCGCAATTTCAGCTATAACTTTTGTCATTTTCTGGCAAAATTTATGGAAAATCTTTCAGGCGGCGCAAAGCTCTGCCCCTCCTGCTAAGCCATGCCCCCTCTTACTTGGCACTTCAGAGAAATGCCAAAAAACACAATTGCAAATTATTGTGCACATATGGGATGCCCCATACTTTGCGACTTTTTTACACCATAACAGTGGTGTATTTAGCTTAATAAATATCCTCCAATGACTTTTCAGTTTTAATATAGGTACTAAGAAATAAGTATGCAATGCAAAGTCATTTACCATAAGAAATTGTTTAAGATTTGTTATGTTGTCAATATAGGCATGTGTATAAAATGATTAAAAAATAAAAAACCATATATGTCACTTACTAGTAATACAATTTCTTAGTCCCTTGATAGCAGCATATGGTGCAGTCATGGGCCTAAACAATATGTTAGTGCACAATGGCTGGTTATTCATCGGCAAAAAACTAAGAATTTTTGATTCTAATTAATAAATTTAGGATGACTATGTTAAGTTTTACACTTAATGTTAGTCTGATTTCCCCTTGTTCGTAACAACTTTGTTATGACCGAAGTGAAATCTAGGAGAGGGGTGGCTGGCTATGAAGGGGTATGAGGAGGCCAGTTATTTTTTATTTTTTAAATTGTATTATACACATGTCTATGCTCATATTACTATACTGTCTATAAGTAATGTGTGTCACTATCAGTTATTGTGTATTTCTGTTATATTTAAGGATTTAGATATAAGGTCTGATAAGTAAGAGGATAAGCTAGGAGGGGAGGAGTGTGAGTCAATTAGGAGAGAAGTATGTGGAGGGTGAGAAGGTGGTGAATTAAAGAGGTTAAATAGAATAAGGAGGAGAAGGAATAAGGGAATGAGAAGATATAGAGGTAGTGAAGGCAGGAGATAACAGCAGAGGACATTAAGGTTGAGGATGAGAGAGTGTTATGTATAAGCTGTTAGCGGGGATCAGGAAGTCTGAGGATTAAAGAGGTGGAAATGAAGGATGAGAGAGGAGGACAGTATTTACTGTTAAGTAGCTGTTATTACTCATTGGGGAAATGTATCAAGAATGGTAAATCCATATGCCAGTCTTGATCTCTCTGCACCGGTGTGAAATATTCCTAATTTATTAAGAAGCAGATGGCTCTTAATAAATTAGGTGCATCTCCACCCCACTACGTGCCACAAACTGAAGTCTGCGTTAGCCAGGGACTGGCGCAATTTCAGCTATAACTTTTGTCATTTTCTGGCAAAATTTATGGAAAATCTTTCAGGCGCTGCAAAGCTCTGCCCCTCCTGCTAAGCCATGCCCCCTCTTACTTGGCACTTCAGAGAAATGCCAAAAAACACAATTGCAAATTATTGTGCACATATGGGATGCCCCATACTTTGCGACTTTTTTACACCATAACAGTGGTGTATTTAGCTTAATAAATATCCTCCAATGACTTTTCAGTTTTAATATAGGTACTAAGAAATAAGTATGCAATGCAAAGTCATTTACCATAAGAAATTGTTTAAGATTTGTTATGTTGTCAATATAGGCATGTGTATAAAATGATTAAAAAATAAAAAACACATATATGTCACTTACTAGTAATACAATTTCTTAGTCCCTTGATAGCAGCATATGGTGCAGTCATGGGCCTAAACAATATGTTAGTGCACAATGGCTGGTTATTCATCGGCAAAAACTAAGAATTTTTGATTCTAATTAATAAATTTAGGATGACTATGTTAAGTTTTACACTTAATGTTAGTCTGATTTCCCCTTGTTCGTAACAACTTTGTTATGACCGAAGTGAAATCTAGGAGAGGGGTGGCTGGCTATGAAGGGGTATGAGGAGGCCAGTTATTTTTTTTATTTTTTCAATTGTATTATACACATGTCTATGCTCATATTACTATACTGTCTATAAGTAATGTGTGTCACTATCAGTTATTGAGTATTTCTGTTATATTTAAGGATTTAGATATAAGGTCTGATAAGTAAGAGGATAAGCTAGGAGGGGAGGAGTGTGAGTCAATTAGGAGAGAAGTATGTGGAGGGTGAGAAGGTGGTGAATTAAAGAGGTTAAATAGAATAAGGAGGAGAAGGAATAAGGGAATGAGAAGATATAGAGGTAGTGAAGGCAGGAGATAACAGCAGAGGACATTAAGGTTGAGGATGAGAGAGTGTTATGTATAAGCTGTTAGCGGGGATCAGGAAGTCTGAGGATTAAAGAGGTGGAAATGAAGGATGAGAGAGGAGGACAGTATTTACTGTTAAGTAGCTGTTATTACTCATTGGGGAAATGTATCAAGAATGGTAAATCCATATGCCAGTCTTGATCTCTCTGCACCGGTGTGAAATATTCCTAATTTATTAAGAAGCAGATGGCTCTTAATAAATTAGGTGCATCTCCACCCCACTACGTGCCACAAACTGAAGTCTGCGTTAGCCAGGGACTGGCGCAATTTCAGCTATAACTTTTGTCATTTTCTGGCAAAATTTATGGAAAATCTTTCAGGCGGCGCAAAGCTCTGCCCCTCCTGCTAAGCCATGCCCCCTCTTACTTGGCACTTCAGAGAAATGCCAAAAACACAATTGCAAATTATTGTGCACATATGGGATGCCCCATACTTTGCGACTTTTTACACCATAACAGTGGTGTATTTAGCTTAATAAATATCCTCCAATGACTTTTCAGTTTTAATATAGGTACTAAGAAATAAGTATGCAATGCAAAGTCATTTACCATAAGAAATTGTTTAAGATTTGTTATGTTGTCAATATAGGCATGTGTATAAAATGATTAAAAAATAAAAAACCATATATGTCACTTACTAGTAATACAATTTCTTAGTCCCTTGATAGCAGCATATGGTGCAGTCATGGGCCTAAACAATATGTTAGTGCACAATGGCTGGTTATTCATCGGCAAAAAACTAAGAATTTTTGATTCTAATTAATAAATTTAGGATGACTATGTTAAGTTTTACACTTAATGTTAGTCTGATTTCCCCTTGTTCGTAACAACTTTGTTATGACCGAAGTGAAATCTAGGAGAGGGGTGGCTGGCTATGAAGGGGTATGAGGAGGCCAGTTATTTTTTATTTTTTCAATTGTATTATACACATGTCTATGCTCATATTAATATACTGTCTATAAGTAATGTGTGTCACTATCAGTTATTGTGTATTTCTGTTATATTTAAGGATTTAGATATAAGGTCTGATAAGTAAGAGGATAAGCTAGGAGGGGAGGAGTGTGAGTCAATTAGGAGAGAAGTATGTGGAGGGTGAGAAGGTGGTGAATTAAAGAGGTTAAATAGAATAAGGAGGAGAAGGAATAAGGGAATGAGAAGATATAGAGGTAGTGAAGGCAGGAGATAACAGCAGAGGACATTAAGGTTGAGGATGAGAGAGTGTTATGTATAAGCTGTTAGCGGGGATCAGGAAGTCTGAGGATTAAAGAGGTGGAAATGAAGGATGAGAGAGGAGGACAGTATTTACTGTTAAGTAGCTGTTATTACTCATTGGGGGAAATGTATCAAGAATGGTAAATCCATATGCCAGTCTTGATCTCTCTGCACCGGTGTGAAATATTCCTAATTTATTAAGAAGCAGATGGCTCTTAATAAATTAGGTGCATCTCCACCCCACTACGTGCCACAAACTGAAGTCTGCGTTAGCCAGGGACTGGCGCAATTTCAGCTATAACTTTTGTCATTTTCTGGCAAAATTTATGGAAAATCTTTCAGGCGGCGCAAAGCTCTGCCCCTCCTGCTAAGCCATGCCCCCTCTTACTTGGCACTTCAGAGAAATGCCAAAAAACACAATTGCAAATTATTGTGCACATATGGGATGCCCCATACTTTGCGACTTTTTTACACCATAACAGTGGTGTATTTAGCTTAATAAATATCCTCCAATGACTTTTCAGTTTTAATATAGGTACTAAGAAATAAGTATGCAATGCAAAGTCATTTACCATAAGAAATTGTTTAAGATTTGTTATGTTGTCAATATAGGCATGTGTATAAAATGATTAAAAAATAAAAACACATATATGTCACTTACTAGTAATACAATTTCTTAGTCCCTTGATAGCAGCATATGGTGCAGTCATGGGCCTAAACAATATGTTAGTGCACAATGGCTGGTTATTCATCGGCAAAAACTAAGAATTTTTGATTCTAATTAATAAATTTAGGATGACTATGTTAAGTTTTACACTTAATGTTAGTCTGATTTCCCCTTGTTCGTAACAACTTTGTTATGACCGAAGTGAAATCTAGGAGAGGGGTGGCTGGCTATGAAGGGGTATGAGGAGGCCAGTTATTTTTTATTTTTCAATTGTATTATACACATGTCTATGCTCATATTACTATACTGTCTATAAGTAATGTGTGTCACTATCAGTTATTGTGTATTTCTGTTATATTTAAGGATTTAGATATAAGGTCTGATAAGTAAGAGGATAAGCTAGGAGGGGAGGAGTGTGAGTCAATTAGGAGAGAAGTATGTGGAGGGTGAGAAGGTGGTGAATTAAAGAGGTTAAATAGAATAAGGAGGAGAAGGAATAAGGGAATGAGAAGATATAGAGGTAGTGAAGGCAGGAGATAACAGCAGAGGACATTAAGGTTGAGGATGAGAGAGTGTTATGTATAAGCTGTTAGCGGGGATCAGGAAGTCTGAGGATTAAAGAGGTGGAAATGAAGGATGAGAGAGGAGGACAGTATTTACTGTTAAGTAGCTGTTATTACTCATTGGGGAAATGTATCAAGAATGGTAAATCCATATGCCAGTCTTGATCTCTCTGCACCGGTGTGAAATATTCCTAATTTATTAAGAAGCAGATGGCTCTTAATAAATTAGGTGCATCTCCACCCCACTACGTGCCACAAACTGAAGTCTGCGTTAGCCAGGGACTGGCGCAATTTCAGCTATAACTTTTGTCATTTTCTGGCAAAATTTATGGAAAATCTTTCAGGCGGCGCAAAGCTCTGCCCCTCCTGCTAAGCCATGCCCCCTCTTACTTGGCACTTCAGAGAAATGCCAAAAACACAATTGCAAATTATTGTGCACATATGGGATGCCCCATACTTTGCGACTTTTTACACCATAACAGTGGTGTATTTAGCTTAATAAATATCCTCCAATGACTTTTCAGTTTTAATATAGGTACTAAGAAATAAGTATGCAATGCAAAGTCATTTACCATAAGAAATTGTTTAAGATTTGTTATGTTGTCAATATAGGCATGTGTATAAAATGATTAAAAAATAAAAAAAAAATATATGTCACTTACTAGTAATACAATTTCTTAGTCCCTTGATAGCAGCATATGGTGCAGTCATGGGCCTAAACAATATGTTAGTGCACAATGGCTGGTTATTCATCGGCAAAAAACTAAGAATTTTTGATTCTAATTACTAAATTTATGATGACTATGTTAAATTTTACACTTAATGTTAGTCTGATTTCCCCTTGTTCGTAACAACTTTGTTATGACCGAAGTGAAATCTAGGAGTGGGGTGGCTGGCTATGAAGGGGTATGAGGAGGCCAGTTATTTTTTATTTTTTCAATTGTATTATACACATGTCTATGCTCATATTACTATACTGTCTATAAGTAATGTGTGTCACTATCAGTTATTGTGTATTTCTGTTATATTTAAGGATTTAGATATAAGGTCTGATAAGTAAGAGGATAAGCTAGGAGGGGAGGAGTGTGAGTCAATTAGGAGAGAAGTATGTGGAGGGTGAGAAGGTGGTGAATTAAAGAGGTTAAATAGAATAAGGAGGAGAAGGAATAAGGGAATGAGAAGATATAGAGGTAGTGAAGGCAGGAGATAACAGCAGAGGACATTAAGGTTGAGGATGAGAGAGTGTTATGTATAAGCTGTTAGCGGGGATCAGGAAGTCTGAGGATTAAAGAGGTGGAAATGAAGGATGAGAGAGGAGGACAGTATTTACTGTTAAGTAGCTGTTATTACTCATTGGGGGAAATGTATCAAGAATGGTAAATCCATATGCCAGTCTTGATCTCTCTGCACCGGTGTGAAATATTCCTAATTTATTAAGAAGCAGATGGCTCTTAATAAATTAGGTGCATCTCCACCCCACTACGTGCCACAAACTGAAGTCTGCGTTAGCCAGGGACTGGCGCAATTTCAGCTATAACTTTTGTCATTTTCTGGCAAAATTTATGGAAAATCTTTCAGGCGGCGCAAAGCTCTGCCCCTCCTGCTAAGCCATGCCCCCTCTTACTTGGCACTTCAGAGAAATGCCAAAAACACAATTGCAAATTATTGTGCACATATGGGATGCCCCATACTTTGCGACTTTTTACACCATAACAGTGGTGTATTTAGCTTAATAAATATCCTCCAATGACTTTTCAGTTTTAATATAGGTACTAAGAAATAAGTATGCAATGCAAAGTCATTTACCATAAGAAATTGTTTAAGATTTGTTATGTTGTCAATATAGGCATGTGTATAAAATGATTAAAAAATAAAAAACAATATATGTCACTTACTAGTAATACAATTTCTTAGTCCCTTGATAGCAGCATATGGTGCAGTCATGGGCCTAAACAATATGTTAGTGCACAATGGCTGGTTATTCATCGGCAAAAAACTAAGAATTTTTGATTCTAATTAATAAATTTAGGATGACTATGTTAAGTTTTACACTTAATGTTAGTCTGATTTCCCCTTGTTCGTAACAACTTTGTTATGACCGAAGTGAAATCTAGGAGAGGGGTGGCTGGCTATGAAGGGGTATGAGGAGGCCAGTTATTTTTTATTTTTTCAATTGTATTATACACATGTCTATGCTCATATTACTATACTGTCTATAAGTAATGTGTGTCACTATCAGTTATTGTGTATTTCTGTTATATTTAAGGATTTAGATATAAGGTCTGATAAGTAAGAGGATAAGCTAGGAGGGGAGGAGTGTGAGTCAATTAGGAGAGAAGTATGTGGAGGGTGAGAAGGTGGTGAATTAAAGAGGTTAAATAGAATAAGGAGGAGAAGGAATAAGGGAATGAGAAGATATAGAGGTAGTGAAGGCAGGAGATAACAGCAGAGGACATTAAGGTTGAGGATGAGAGAGTGTTATGTATAAGCTGTTAGCGGGGATCAGGAAGTCTGAGGATTAAAGAGGTGGAAATGAAGGATGAGAGAGGAGGACAGTATTTACTGTTAAGTAGCTGTTATTACTCATTGGGGAAATGTATCAAGAATGGTAAATCCATATGCCAGTCTTGATCTCTCTGCACCGGTGTGAAATATTCCTAATTTATTAAGAAGCAGATGGCTCTTAATAAATTAGGTGCATCTCCACCCCACTACGTGCCACAAACTGAAGTCTGCGTTAGCCAGGGACTGGCGCAATTTCAGCTATAACTTTTGTCATTTTCTGGCAAAATTTATGGAAAATCTTTCAGGCGGCGCAAAGCTCTGCCCCTCCTGCTAAGCCATGCCCCCTCTTACTTGGCACTTCAGAGAAATGCCAAAAAACACAATTGCAAATTATTGTGCACATATGGGATGCCCCATACTTTGCGACTTTTTACACCATAACAGTGGTGTATTTAGCTTAATAAATATCCTCCAATGACTTTTCAGTTTTAATATAGGTACTAAGAAATAAGTATGCAATGCAAAGTCATTTACCATAAGAAATTGTTTAAGATTTGTTATGTTGTCAATATAGGCATGTGTATAAAATGATTAAAAAATAAAAAACAATATATGTCACTTACTAGTAATACAATTTCTTAGTCCCTTGATAGCAGCATATGGTGCAGTCATGGGCCTAAACAATATGTTAGTGCACAATGGCTGGTTATTCATCGGCAAAAACTAAGAATTTTTGATTCTAATTAATAAATTTAGGATGACTATGTTAAGTTTTACACTTAATGTTAGTCTGATTTCCCCTTGTTCGTAACAACTTTGTTATGACCGAAGTGAAATCTAGGAGAGGGGTGGCTGGCTATGAAGGGGTATGAGGAGGCCAGTTATTTTTATTTTTTCAATTGTATTATACACATGTCTATGCTCATATTACTATACTGTCTATAAGTAATGTGTGTCACTATCAGTTATTGTGTATTTCTGTTATATTTAAGGATTTAGATATAAGGTCTGATAAGTAAGAGGATAAGCTAGGAGGGGAGGAGTGTGAGTCAATTAGGAGAGAAGTATGTGGAGGGTGAGAAGGTGGTGAATTAAAGAGGTTAAATAGAATAAGGAGGAGAAGGAATAAGGGAATGAGAAGATATAGAGGTAGTGAAGGCAGGAGATAACAGCAGAGGACATTAAGGTTGAGGATGAGAGAGTGTTATGTATAAGCTGTTAGCGGGGATCAGGAAGTCTGAGGATTAAAGAGGTGGAAATGAAGGATGAGAGAGGAGGACAGTATTTACTGTTAAGTAGCTGTTATTACTCATTGGGGAAATGTATCAAGAATGGTAAATCCATATGCCAGTCTTGATCTCTCTGCACCGGTGTGAAATATTCCTAATTTATTAAGAAGCAGATGGCTCTTAATAAATTAGGTGCATCTCCACCCCACTACGTGCCACAAACTGAAGTCTGCGTTAGCCAGGGACTGGCGCAATTTCAGCTATAACTTTTGTCATTTTCTGGCAAAATTTATGGAAAATCTTTCAGGCGGCGCAAAGCTCTGCCCCTCCTGCTAAGCCATGCCCCTCTTACTTGGCACTTCAGAGAAATGCCAAAAACACAATTGCAAATTATTGTGCACATATGGGATGCCCCATACTTTGCGACTTTTTTACACCATAACAGTGGTGTATTTAGCTTAATAAATATCCTCCAATGACTTTTCAGTTTTAATATAGGTACTAAGAAATAAGTATGCAATGCAAAGTCATTTACCATAAGAAATTGTTTAAGATTTGTTATGTTGTCAATATAGGCATGTGTATAAAATGATTAAAAATAAAAAACAATATATGTCACTTACTAGTAATACAATTTCTTAGTCCCTTGATAGCAGCATATGGTGCAGTCATGGGCCTAAACAATATGTTAGTGCACAATGGCTGGTTATTCATCGGCAAAAAACTAAGAATTTTTGATTCTAATTAATAAATTTAGGATGACTATGTTAAGTGTTACACTTAATGTTAGTCTGATTTCCCATTGTTCGTAACAACTTTGTTATGACCGAAGTGAAATCTAGGAGAGGGGTGGCTGGCTATGAAGGGGTATGAGGAGGCCAGTTATTTTTTATTTTTCAATTGTATTATACACATGTCTATGCTCATATTACTATACTGTCTATAAGTAATGTGTGTCACTATCAGTTATTGTGTATTTCTGTTATATTTAAGGATTTAGATATAAGGTCTGATAAGTAAGAGGATAAGCTAGGAGGGGAGGAGTGTGAGTCAATTAGGAGAGAAGTATGTGGAGGGTGAGAAGGTGGTGAATTAAAGAGGTTAAATAGAATAAGGAGGAGAAGGAATAAGGGAATGAGAAGATATAGAGGTAGTGAAGGCAGGAGATAACAGCAGAGGACATTAAGGTTGAGGATGAGAGAGTGTTATGTATAAGCTGTTAGCGGGGATCAGGAAGTCTGAGGATTAAAGAGGTGGAAATGAAGGATGAGAGAGGAGGACAGTATTTACTGTTAAGTAGCTGTTATTACTCATTGGGGGAAATGTATCAAGAATGGTAAATCCATATGCCAGTCTTGATCTCTCTGCACCGGTGTGAAATATTCCTAATTTATTAAGAAGCAGATGGCTCTTAATAAATTAGGTGCATCTCCACCCCACTACGTGCCACAAACTGAAGTCTGCGTTAGCCAGGGACTGGCGCAATTTCAGCTATAACTTTTGTCATTTTCTGGCAAAATTTATGGAAAATCTTTCAGGCGGCGCAAAGCTCTGCCCCTCCTGCTAAGCCATGCCCCCTCTTACTTGGCACTTCAGAGAAATGCCAAAAAACACAATTGCAAATTATTGTGCACATATGGGATGCCCCATACTTTGCGACTTTTTACACCATAACAGTGGTGTATTTAGCTTAATAAATATCCTCCAATGACTTTTCAGTTTTAATATAGGTACTAAGAAATAAGTATGCAATGCAAAGTCATTTACCATAAGAAATTGTTTAAGATTTGTTATGTTGTCAATATAGGCATGTGTATAAAATGATTAAAAAATAAAAACAATATATGTCACTTACTAGTAATACAATTTCTTAGTCCCTTGATAGCAGCATATGGTGCAGTCATGGGCCTAAACAATATGTTAGTGCACAATGGCTGGTTATTCATCGGCAAAAACTAAGAATTTTTGATTCTAATTAATAAATTTAGGATGACTATGTTAAGTTTTACACTTAATGTTAGTCTGATTTCCCCTTGTTCGTAACAACTTTGTTATGACCGAAGTGAAATCTAGGAGAGGGGTGGCTGGCTATGAAGGGGTATGAGGAGGCCAGTTATTTTTTATTTTTTCAATTGTATTATACAAATGTCTATGCTCATATTACTATACTGTCTATAAGTAATGTGTGTCACTATCAGTTATTGAGTATTTCTGTTATATTTAAGGATTTAGATATAAGGTCTAAAAAGTAAGAGGATAAGCTAGGAGGGGAGGAGTGTGAGTCAATTAGGAGAGAAGTATGTGTAGGGTGAGAAGGTGGTGAATTAAAGAGGTTAAATAGAATAAGGAGGAGAAGGAATAAGGGAATGAGAAGATATAGAGGTAGTGAAGGCAGGAGATAACAGCAGAGGACATTAAGGTTGAGGATGAGAGAGTGTTATGTATAAGCTGTTAGCGGGGATCAGGAAGTCTGAGGATTAAAGAGGTGGAAATGAAGGATGAGAGAGGAGGACAGTATTTACTGTTAAGTAGCTGTTATTACTCATTTGGGGAAATGTATCAAGAATGGTAAATCCATATGCCAGTCTTGATCTCTCTTCACCGGTGTGAAATATTCCTAATTTATTAAGAAGCAGATGGCTCTTAATAAATTAGGTGCATCTCCACCCCACTACGTGCCACAAACTGAAGTCTGCGTTAGCCAGGGACTGGCGCAATTTCAGCTATAACTTTTGTCATTTTCTGGCAAAATTTATGGAAAATCTTTCAGGCGGCGCAAAGCTCTGCCCCTCCTGCTAAGCCATGCCCCCTCTTACTTGGCACTTCAGAGAAATGCCAAAAACACAATTGCAAATTATTGTGCACATATGGGATGCCCCATACTTTGCGACTTTTTACACCATAACAGTGGTGTATTTAGCTTAATAAATATCCTCCAATGACTTTTCAGTTTTAATATAGGTACTAAGAAATAAGTATGCAATGCAAAGTCATTTACCATAAGAAATTGTTTAAGATTTGTTATGTTGTCAATATAGGCATGTGTATAAAATGATTAAAAAATAAAAAACAATATATGTCACTTACTAGTAATACAATTTCTTAGTCCCTTGATAGCAGCATATGGTGCAGTCATGGGCCTAAACAATATGTTAGTGCACAATGGCTGGTTATTCATCGGCAAAAACTAAGAATTTTTGATTCTAATTAATAAATTTAGGATGACTATGTTAAGTTTTACACTTAATGTTAGTCTGATTTCCCTTGTTCGTAACAACTTTGTTATGACCGAAGTGAAATCTAGGAGAGGGGTGGCTGGCTATGAAGGGGTATGAGGAGGCCAGTTATTTTTTATTTTTTCAATTGTATTATACACATGTCTATGCTCATATTACTATACTGTCTATAAGTAATGTGTGTCACTATCAGTTATTGTGTATTTCTGTTATATTTAAGGATTTAGATATAAGGTCTGATAAGTAAGAGGATAAGCTAGGAGGGGAGGAGTGTGAGTCAATTAGGAGAGAAGTATGTGGAGGGTGAGAAGGTGGTGAATTAAAGAGGTTAAATAGAATAAGGAGGAGAAGGAATAAGGGAATGAGAAGATATAGAGGTAGTGAAGGCAGGAGATAACAGCAGAGGACATTAAGGTTGAGGATGAGAGAGTGTTATGTATAGGCTGTTAGCGGGGATCAGGAAGTCTGAGGATTAAAGAGGTGGAAATGAAGGATGAGAGAGGAGGACAGTATTTACTGTTAAGTAGCTGTTATTACTCATTGGGGAAATGTATCATAGAATGGTAAATCCATATGCCAGTCTTGATCTCTCTGCACCGGTGTGAAATATTCCTAATTTATTAAGAAGCAGATGGCTCTTAATAAATTAGGTGCATCTCCACCCCACTACGTGCCACAAACTGAAGTCTGCGTTAGCCAGGGACTGGCGCAATTTCAGCTATAACTTTTGCCATTTTCTGGCAAAATTTATGGAAAATCTTTCAGGCGGCGCAAAGCTCTGCCCCTCCTGCTAAGCCATGCCCCCTCTTACTTGTCACTTCAGAGAAATGCCAAGAAACACAATTGCAAATTATTGTGCACATATGGGATGCCCCATACTTTGCGACTTTTTTTACACCATAACAGTGGTGTATTTAGCTTAATAAATATCCTCCAATTACATTTCAGTTTTAATATAGGTACTAAGAAATAAGTATGCAATGCAAAGTCATTTACCATAAGAAATTGTTTAAGATTTGTTATGTTGTCAATATAGGCATGTGTATAAAATGATTAAAAATAAAAAACAATATATGTCACTTACTAGTAATACAATTTCTTAGTCCCTTGATAGCAGCATATGGTGCAGTCATGGGCCTAAACAATATGTTAGTGCACAATGGCTGGTTATTCATCGGCAAAAACTAAGAATTTTTGATTCTAATTAATAAATTTAGGATGACTATGTTAAGTTTTACACTTAATGTTAGTCTGATTTCCCCTTGTTCGTAACAACTTTGTTATGACCGAAGTGAAATCTAGAGAGGGGGTGGCTGGCTATGAAGGGGTATGAGGAGGCCAGTTATTTTTATTTTTCAATTGTATTATACACATGTCTATGCTCATATTACTATACTGTCTATAAGTAATGTGTGTCACTATCAGTTATTGTGTATTTCTGTTATATTTAAGGATTTAGATATAAGGTCTGATAAGTAAGAGGATAAGCTAGGAGGGGAGGAGTGTGAGTCAATTAGGAGAGAAGTATGTGGAGGGTGAGAAGGTGGTGAATTAAAGAGGTTAAATAGAATAAGGAGGAGAAGGAATAAGGGAATGAGAAGATATAGAGGTAGTGAAGGCAGGAGATAACAGCAGAGGACATTAAGGTTGAGGATGAGAGAGTGTTATGTATAAGCTGTTAGCAGGGATCAGGAAGTCTGAGGATTAAAGAGGTGGAAATGAAGGATGAGAGAGGAGGACAGTATTTACTGTTAAGTAG
>JAKVIS010002106.1:0-25660 GCA_033119425.1 Bufotes viridis
AGTTGCCTTCTCCAGTGGTGGGTGATATGACGCATGATTCCTTGCTGTGGGACCTTTCTCCTCTGTCTGGGTGCTAGACATAAATAACTGAAAGTGTCCTTCTCCAGTGGTGGGTGATATGACGCATGATTCATTGCTGTGGGACCTGTATCCTCGGTCTGGGTGCTGGGGCCGAAATAACAGAAAGTGGCCTTATCCGGTGGTGGGTGATATGACGCATGATTCCTTGCTGTGGGACCTCTCCTCTGTCTGGGTGCTGGGCCGAAATAACTGAGAGTGGCCTTCTCCGGTGGTGGGTGATATGACGCATGATTCCTTGCTGTGGAACCTGTATCCTCGGTCTGGGTGCTGGGCCTAAATAACTAAAAGTGGCCTTCTCCAGTGGTGGGTGATATGACGCATGATTCCTTGATGTGGGACCTTTCTCCTCTGTCTGGGTGCTGGGGCCGAAATAACTGAAAGTGTCCTTCTCCAGTGGTGGGTGATATGACGCATGATTCATTGCTGTGGGACCTGTATCCTCGGTCTGGGTGCTGGGGCCGAAATAACAGAAAGTGGCCTTATCCGGTGGTGGGAAATATGACGCATGATTCCTTGCTGTGGGACCTCTCCTCTGTCTGGGTGCTGGGCCGAAATAACTGAAAGTGGCCTTCTCCAGTGGTGGGTGAAATGACGCATGATTCCTTGCTGTGGGACCTCTCTCCTCTGTCTGGGTGCTGGGTCCGAAATAATTGAAAGTGGCCTTCTCCAGTGGTGGGTGAGATGACGCATGATTCCTTGCTGTGGGACCTCCTCTCCTCTGTCTGGGTGCTGGGTCCGAAATAACTGAAAGTGGCCTTCTCCAGTGTTGGGTGATATGACGCATGATTCCTTGCTGTGGGACCTCTCTCCTCTGTCTGGGTGCTGTGGCCGAAATAACTGAAAGTGGCCTTCTCCAGTGGTGGGTGATATGACGCATGATTCCTTGCTGTGGGACCTCTCTCCTCTGTCTGGGTGCTGGGGCCGAAATAACTGAAAGTGGCCTTCTCCAGTGGTGGGTGATATGACGCATGATTCCTTGCTGTGGGACCTCTCTCCTCTGTCTGGGTGCTGGGACCGAAATAACTGAAAGCGGCCTTCTCCAGTGGTGGGTGATATGACGCATGATTCCTTGCTGTGGGACCTCTCTCCTCTGTCTGGTTGCTGGGGCCGAAATAACTGAAAGTGGCCTTCTCCAGTGGTGGGTGATATGACGCATGATTCCTTGCTGTGGGACCTATGTCCTCTGTCTGGGTGCTGGGGCATAAATAACTGAAAGTGGCCTTCTCCAGTGGTGGGTGAAATGACGCATGATTCCTTGCTGTGGGACCGCTCTCCTCTGTCTGGTTGCTGGGTCCGAAATAACTGAAAGTGGCCTTCTCCAGTGGTGGGAGATATGACGCATGATTCCTTGCTGTGGGACCTTCTCCTCTGTCTGGGTGCTGGGGCCAGAAATAACTGAAAGTGGCCTTCTCCAGTGGTGGGTGATATGACGCATGATTCCTTGCTGTGGGACCCTCTCCTCTGTCTGGGTGCTGGGGCGAAAATAACTGAAAGTGGCCTTCTCCAGTGTTGGGTGATATGACGCATGATTCCTTGCAGTGGGACCTCTCTTCAATTGATATTGGTTAAATTTTATTTATTTTATTTTATTTTAATTAATTTTCCTATCCACATTTGTTTGCAGGGGATTTACCTACATTTTTGATGCCTTTGGCAGCCCTCTAGCCCGTTCCTGGACTATTTTACAGCCTTTTTAGTGCCTAAAAGTTCGGGTCCCCATTGACTTCAATCGGGTTCCGGTTCGGGATAAAGTTCGGGTTGAGTTCGGATTCGAACCCGAAAATTTTCGGAAGTTCGAACCCGAACTTCCAGGTGTTCGCTCATCTCTAGTTATTTTAATTCATTTGCCTATCCACATTTGTTTGCAGTGGATTTACCTACATTCTGCTGCCTTTTGCAGCCCTCTAGCCCTTTCCTGGACTATTTTACAGCCTTTTAGTGCCCAAAAGTTCGGGTCCCCATTGACTTCAATGGGGTTCGGGAATTTTTATGATAGTCAATGGTGTCGCACTGTGACATGTAACATGCTGCAACTGCAGTTGTATTTTTGCACAACTGTCGCGTCACAGTCGCAGCATGTCGCAGTGCAACACCATTGACTGTCATTACAAAAATGTGTGATATTGGTGTGACATGAACGTTGTGCCACATACTACCCTTTTTGTTGGTATTAGGCAGGCATGATCAACCTGCGGCCCTCCAGCTGTTGTAAAACTACAACTCCCACGATGCCAATCTGTAAGATGATAGCTGTAGGCTGTCAGGGAATGATGGGAGTTGTAGTTTCGCAACAGCTGGAGGGCCGCAGGTTGAGCATGCCTGGTATTAGGGATGAGCGAATCCGAACTGTAGAGTAAAAGAATATTTACGTAAAAGTTCGAGTACGGGTTCGTTGTTTGTTGATTTGTTCCTGCTTTCTGAATGGCTGCACAGCAGCCAATCAACTAGCTGTTTACTTCTTGCTCTAAGTAGCCATCACAACCATGCCTACTAATGGCATGGCTGTGATTGGCCAAGTGCAGCATGTGACCCAGCCTCTATTTAAGCTGGAGTCACGTAGCGCCGCACGTCACTCTGCTCTGATTAGTGTAGAGATAGGATGGAGCTGCTGTTAGGGCGAAATTAGGCAGGGAAAACTCAGCAAAAGCACTTAATGAAGTGATCGATCTACAGCTCTGAATCATTCAACCTCTGCTAGTTAATTGCTCACTGTTTTCAGGCTACCCAGAGCGTTTTTCTGTCACTTTTTTCTGGGGTGATTGGCGGCCATTTTGTGTCTTGTGGATCACCAGCACAAGCTGCCACCAAGTCCATTAATCCATCAATAGTAGGGTTTTTTTTTTTTTTTTTTGCTATATTCTACATCAGGGGCTTGGCTGTGCTTATTGTCACCCCTAGAAACTCAGGATAGAATTTTCTATATTTTATTGAGAGGTGAAATTCACTTAAAAAAATAGCAATTCCCTAAATATGGTGTTTCAGCTGTGGCTAGTCAAGTGTAATACTGTCCGGCAAAGAATATAAATTTTTTTCTGGGGTGAAATTAAATTTTCAAAATAGCAATACCCTAAATCAGTGGTTTCTGCTGTGGCAGGACAAGTTTTATAGTGTCCGTCAAAAGATAGCTTTTGTTCTGGGTTGAAATTCAATTACCAAAATAGCAATACCATAAATCTTGTGTTCCAACTGTGACTGGACAAGTTTCATAGTGTCCGCAAAGGATATATTATTTTCTGGGTTGAAATTCAGTTGCAAAAATAGCAATACCGTAAATCTGGTGTTCCAGCTGTGACTGGACAAGTTTCATAGTGTCCGTCAAAGGATATATTATTTTCTGGGGTGAAATTCAGTTGCAAAAATAGCAATACCGTAAATCTGGTGTTCCAGCTGTGACTGGACAAGTTTAATGGTGTCCGGCAAAGGATAGATTTTGTTATGTGTTAAAATTCAATTGCCAAAATAGCAATACCGTAAATCAGTGGTTTCAGCTGTGGCTAGCCAAGTTTAATAGTGTCCGGCAAAGGATAGATTTTTTTCTGGGGTGAAATTCAGTTGCAAAAATAGAAATACCGTAAATCTGGTGTTCCAGCTGTGACTGGACCAGTTTCATACTGTCCGTCAAAGGATATATTATTTTCTGGGGTTAAATTCATTTGCAAAAATAGCAATACCATAAATCAGTGGTTTCAGCTGTGACTGGACAAGTTTAATAGTGTCTGGCAAATGATAGATTTTGTTCTGGGGTGAAATTCAATTGCCAAAATAGCAATACGGTAAATTAGTGGTTTCAGCTGTGGCTTGCCAAGTTTAATAGTGTCCGGTAAAGGATATATTTTTTCTGGGGTTAAATTCAATTGCCAAAATAGCAATACCATAAATCAGTGGTTTTATCTGTGGCTGGCCAAGTTTAATAGTGTCCGGCAAAGGATAGATTTGTTTCTCGGTTGAAATTCAATAGCCTAAATAGCAATCCCTTAAATCTGGTGTCCCAGCAGTGGCTGGCCAAGTTTAATAGTGTCCGGCAAAGGATAGATAATTTTCTGGGTTTAAATTCAAAAGCCAAAATAGCAATACCGTAAATCAGTGGTTTCAGCTGTGTCTGGCCAAGTTTAATTGTGTCCGGCAAAGGATATTTTTTTCTGGGCTGAAATTATATTGCCAAATAGCAATCCCATAAATCTGGTGTCCCAGCAGTGGCTGAGCAAGTTTAATAGTGTCTGGCAAAGGGTAGATTTTGTTCTGTGGGGAAATTCAATTGCGAAAATAGAAATACCATAAATCAGTGGTTTCAGCAGTGGCTGGCCAAGTTTAATAGTGCCCGGCAAAGAATATATTTTGTTCTGGGGTGAAATTCAATTGCCGAAATAGCAATCCCCTAAATCTGGTGTCCCAGCAGTGGCTGGCCAAGTTTAATAGTGTCCGGCAAAAGAAAGATAATTTTTATGTTATATTATATTATATTATTTTCTTGGGTGAAATTCAGTTGCAAAATATAAATACCGTAAATCTGGTGTTCCAGCTGTAACTGGACAAGTTTCATAGTGTCCGTCAAAGGATATATTATTTTCTGGGGTGAAATTCAATTGCCAAAATAGCAATACCCAAAATCTGGTGTTCCAGCTGTTGCAGGCCAAGTGTAAATCTGTCTGTAAAGAGTATATTACACTCAGCGTGCATCTCCAAGTGTATTTCTTTCCGTTAAAGGGTATATTACAGTAAGTGTTAAAATACAGCATAATCCTCTACATTTGCACACTCTGTTTTGCATCTCTAAGAGTATTTCTTTCCGTTAAAGGGTATATTACACAAAGTGTTAAAATACAAGTGCTGAAAGCATAATCATATATATTTCTTCACATGCTACTGTGCATCTCCAAGTCTAAAGCTGTCCGTAAAAGGATACCTTTCATCCAACGCCTAAATACTAGGCCTACAATTGATATTCCCCTAAATGTTTGGTTACTGCTGTGCCTGGATAAGTGTAATACGGTACATAAATAGATAGCCAGATAGTGTTAGGTGCCTGTAAAAAATGGTCTGAATTTGAATTCAATACATTGGGCCAAATCATTTTTTTCTTATTGTGGTGAACGGTAACAATGAGGAAAACATCTAGTAAGGGACGCGGACATGGTCGTGGTGTTATTAGTGGACCCTCTGGTTCTGGGAGAGGACGTGGCCGTTCTGCTACAGCCACAAGTCCTAGTGAACCAACTACCTCAGGTTCCAGTACCCGCCAGAATTTACAGCGATATTTGGTGGGGCCCAACGCCGTTCTAAGGCTGGTAAGGCCTGAGCAAGTACAGGCGCTAGTCAATTCAGTGGCTGACAGTGGATCCAGCACGTTCACAACATTATCTCCCACCCAGTCTTCTGCAGAAAGCGCACAGGTGGCGCCTGAAAACCAAGCCCATCAGTCTGTCACATCACTCCCATGCATATCAGGGAAACTGTCAGAGCCTCAAGTTATGCAGCAGTCTCTTATGCTGTTTGAACACTCTGCAGTAGTGGAAGACCTAGAATGCACTGATGCACAACCACTGATGTTTCCTGATGATGAGGAGATGGGAATACCACCTCATCGGAGTCCGCACGTCTCTGATGATGACGAAACACAGGTGCCGACTGCTGCGTCTTTCTGCAGTGTGCAGACCGAACAGGAGGTCAGGGATGAAGACTGTGTGGAAGACGATGCAGGGGACGATAAGGTCCTAGACCCCACATGGTATGAAGGTCATGCCACTGACTTTCATAGTTTAGAGGAAGAGGCAGTGGTGAGATCGATCCAACAGCGTAGCAAAAGAGGAGCAGGGGGAAAAGCAGAACAGCCGCCGCCAAGAGAGTTCGACTGCTACTGGCCACCGCCACCAGGGACTGAGCACCCTAAAGGCAGCTTCAAGAAGTTCCTGGCATGGCACTTCTTCAAACAATGTGCTGACGACAAGACAAAAGTGGTTTGCACGCTTTGCCATGAGAGCCTAAAGCGAGGCATTAACGTTCTGAACCTTAGCACAACCTGCATGATCAGGCATCTACATGCAAAGCATGAACTGCAGTGGAGTAAACACCTTAAAAACAAGGAACTCACTCAGGCTCCCCTGCTCCCTCTTCTGCTGCTGCCTCGGCCTCTTCCTCAGCCTCGGGAGGAATGTTGGCACCTGCCGCCCACCAAACAGGGATGTGCCACCAACACCACCACCTCCGTCACCAAGCATCTCCACCATGTCACACGGCAGCCTTTCAGCTCTCCATCTCACAAGTCTGAAGCTGCATGTTAGTGAGAGCAGGGAGACTGCAGCTGCTGCTGCGCTGATGATTCTGGAATTCATAGGAAAAGTGTTAGCTAGGCCAGTGTTCTGTGTCCACAGACTCATCTGCTGTAAGGACAGCGTCACAGCACCCCAAAAAGCCCTTTTAGGGCTGCTACATTAGTCTGCTTTTATTCATTTTTTTCTCCATATATATATTGCAGTTGCCTGGCCTGCCCGTGTGTGAGGAGCTGCCGGCCCCCAGACTGTAGTGTGCCCACTGCCAGTGCCCACCACTCATACCGTGTGGCACAGGACTTTGCATTAAAAAGCATTTGATTTTTACACTTTAATCTAATATCAGTTGCCTGCCTGTTGCCAGAGTGTGTCACAGGTCCACTTCCACTGACTGTAGTGTGCCCACTGCCAGTGCCCACCACTCATACCATGTCTCACAGGACTTTGCATAACAAAAAGGCATTTAATTTTTACCCTTTAATCTAAGGTTAGTTGCTGCCAATGTGTGTCAGGCGCGCTCCACTGACTATAGTGTGCCCAATGCCAGTGCCCACCACTCATACCGGGTGGCACAGGACTTTGCATAAAAAAGGCATTTAATTTTTACAATTTAATCTAAGGTTATTTGCCTACCAGTGTGTGTCAGGCCCACTTCCGCTGACTGTAGTGTGCCCACTGCCAGTGCCCACCACTCATACCGTGTGGCACAGTAGCTTATCGATAAATAAGGCATTTCATTTTTACACTTTAATCTAATTTCAGTTGCCTGCCTGCTGCCAGTGTGTGTCAGGCCCACTTCCGCTGACTGTAGTGTGCCCACTGCCAGTGCCCACCAATCATACCGGGTGGCACAGGACTTTGCATAAAAAGGCATTACATTTTTACCCTTTAATCTAAGGTTAGTTGCCTGCCAGTGTGTGTCAGGCACACTTCCACTGACTGTAGTGTACCCACTGCCAGTGCTGATAGGGGACATAACAGGGATTAAACTGTTAAGAATAGTACTAGTTAACACACCACTCATATAGGGTTGCACAGTACATTGCACGGAGCACGCGCAGTGCTCCAAATTGGAAGTAAGAGGACCGACCAAGCTTCTTTTTCCATCTCCCGGTTCCAAAAACCTATTCAATACACGTCCCCTGATAGATGACGTAACAGGGATTAAACTGATAAAAATAGTACTACTGATTACTGAACACACCACTCATATAGGGTGGCACAGTACATTGCGAGAGGAAGAGACCTTCAATGACGTCAGTGAGGACAAGGAACGGTACATGGCTAGCTTGGTATTAGAGATGAGCGAACACCTGGATGTTCGGGTTTGAGAAGTTTGGCCGAACTTCCCGAAAATGTCCGGGTTCGGGATTCGAACTCGAGCCGAAGTTTGTCCCGAACCCGAACCCCATTTAAGTCAATGGGGACCCGAACTTTTAGGCACTAAAAAGGCTGTAAAATAGTCCAGGAAAGGGCTAGAGGTAAATTCCCTGCAAACAAATGTGGATAGGGAAATGAATTAAAATAAAATAAAATAAAATAAATAAAAATTAACCGATATCAATTGGAGAGAGGTCCCACAGCAAGGAATCATGCGTCATATCACCCACCACTGGAGAAGGCCACTCTCATTTAGTTCGGACCAGCACCCAGACAGAGGAGAGAGGTCCCACATCAAGGAATCATGCGTCATATCAACCACCACCGGAGAAGGCCACTCTCATTTATTTTGGACCAGCACCCAGACAGAGGAGAGAGGTCCCACATCAAGGAATCATGCGTCATATCAACCACCACCGGAGAAGGCCACTCTCATTTATTTCGGACCAGCACCCAGACAGAGGAGAGAGGTCCCACAGCAAGGAATCATGCGTCATATCAACCACCACTGGAGAAGGCCACTTTCAGTTATTTAGGCCCAGCACCCAGACCGAGGATACAGGTTCCACAGCAAGGAATCATGCGTCATATCAACCTCCAACGGAGAAGGCCACTCTCATTTATTTTGGACCAGCACCCAGAAAGAGGAGAGAGGTCCCACATCAAGGAATCATGCGTCATATCAACCACCACCGGAGAAGGCCACTCTCATTTATTTCGGACCAGCACCCAGACAGAGGAGAGAGGTCCCACAGCAAGGAATCATGCGTCATATCAACCACCACTGGAGAAGGCCACTTTCAGTTATTTAGGCCCAGCACCCAGACCGAGGATACAGGTTCCACAGCAAGGAATCATGCATCATATCAACCACCAACGGAGAAGGCCACTCTCATTTATTTTGGACCAGCACCCAGACAGAGGAGAGAGGTCCCACAGCAAGGAATCATGCGTCATATCAACCACCAACGGAGAAGGCCACTCTCATTTATTTCGGACCAGCACCCAGACAGAGGAGAGAGGTCCCACAGCAAGCAATCATGCGTCATTTCAGCCACCACTTGAGAAGGCCACTTTCAGTTATTTAGGCCGAGCACCCAGACAGAGGAGAGAGGTCCCACAGCAAGGAATCATGCGTCATATCACCCACCACTGGAGAAGGCCACTTTCAGTTATTTAGGCCCAGCACCCAGACCGAGGATACAGGTTCCACAGCAAGGAATCATGCGTCATATCACCCACCACCGGAGAAGGCCACTCTCAGTTATTTCGGCCCAGCACCCAGACAGAGGAGAGAGGTCCCACAGCAAGGAATCATGCGTCATATCAACCACCAACGGAGAAGGCCACTTTCAGTTATTTCGGACCAGCACCCAGACAGAGGAGAGGTTCATTCAACTTTGGGTTGCACCGCAAGATCATTGTAAAGTTAAAAAATGAGGATTCAATAAAGAAGTGCTCCGGAGTACAAGAATACATGGTTGATGGGGAGGCAGTTATAAATGTTTATTCTGCACAAGGGAGGCACAGGTCCTGTGGGATCCATGCCTGGTTCATTTTTATGAATGTCAGCTTGTCCACGTTGGCTGTGGACAGGCGGCTGCGTTTGTCAGTAATGACGCCACCTGCCGTGCTGAATACACGTTCAGACAAAACGCTGGCCGCCGGGCAGGCCAGCACCTCCAAGGCATAAAATGCTAACTCTGGCCACCTGGACAATTTGGAGACCCAGAAGTTGAATGGGGCCGAACCATCAGTCAGTATGTGGAGGGTGTGCAGACGTATTGTTCAACCATGTTAGTGAAATTCTGCCTCCTGCTAACACGTTCCGTATCAGGTGGTGGTGCAGTTAGCTGTGGGCTGGAGACAAAACTTTTCCACATTTCTGCCATGCTAACCCTGCCCTCAGAAGAGCTGGCCGTGACACTGCTGCGTTGGCGACCTCTTGCTCCTCCTCTGCCTTCGCCTTGGGCTTCCACCTGTTCCCCTGTGACATTTGGGAATGCTCTCAGGAGCGCTTCTACCAGCGTGCGCTTGAACCCGCGCATCTTCCTATCACGCTCCAGTGCAGGAAGTAAGGTGGGCATATTGTCTTTGTACCGGGGATCCAGCAGGGTGGCAACCCAGTAGTCCGCACACGTTAAAATGTGCACAACTCTGCTGTCGTTGCGCAGGCACTGCAGCATGTAGTCGCTCATGTGTGCCAGGCTCCACAGAGGTAAGTACAAGCTGTCCTCTGTGGGAGGTGTATCGTCATCGTCCTCCGTATTCCCCCAGCCACGCACCAGTGATGGGCCTGAGCTGTGTCGGGTGCCACCCCGCTGTGAACCTGCTTCATCCTCATCCTCCTCCACCTCCTCCTCATCCTCCTCGTCCTCCAGTAGTGGGCCCTGGCTGGCCACATTTGTTCCTGGCCTCTGCTGTTGCAAAAACCTCCCTCTGAGCCACTTCTAACAGACTGGCCTGAAAGTGCTAAAAATGACCCCTCATCCTCCTCCTCCTCCTGGGCCACCTCCTCTTCCATCATCGCCCTAAGCATTTTCTCAAGGAGACATAGAAGTGGTATTGTAACGCTGATAACGGTGTCATCGCCACTGGCCATGTTGGTGGAGTACTGAAACAGAGCAACAGGGCACACAGGTCTCGCATGGAGGCCCAATCATTGGTGGTAAAGTGGTGCTGTTCTGCAGTGCGACTGACACGTGCATGCTGCAGCTGAAACTCCACTATGGCCTGCTGCTGCTCGCACAGTCTCTCCAGCATGTGCAAGGTGGAGTTCCACCTGGTGGGCACGTTGCATATGAGGCGGTGAGCGGGAAGGCCGAGTTACGCTGTAGCGCAGACAGGCGAGCAGCGGCAGGATGTGAACGCCGGAAGCGCGCACAGACGGCCCTCACTTTATGCAGCAGCTCTGACATGTTGGGGTAGTTGTGAATGAACTTCTGCAACACCAAATTCAGCACATGCGCCAGGCAATGGATGAGCGTCTACGAGATTTCGCCCATTATCGCACACCACCAGGCTGGGCTTGAGGCCCACCGGCAGCAACCACTGGTCGGTCTGTTGTTAAATACCCCACCACAACTCCTGCGCGGTGTGGGGCCTGTCCCCCAAACATATGAGTTTCAGAATGGCCTGCTGACGCTTACCCGGGCTGTGCTGAAGTTGGTGGATGAGCTGGTGGAAGCAGAGGAGGAGGAAGCCGAGTAGGAGGAGAAGGCTACAGGAGGCAAAGAATGATGCCCTGTGATCCTTGGCGGCGGAAGGACGTGCGCCAAGGAACTCTCTGCCTCGGGCCCAGCCGCCACTACATTTACCCAGTGTGCAGTTAGGAGATATAGCGTCCCTGGCCGTGCTTACTGGTCCACGTATCTGTGGTTAGGTGGACCTTGCCAAAGATGGCGTTGCACAGTGCACACTTGATTTTATCGGATACTTGGTCTGTGCAGGGAAGGCACGGCTGTCTTGGAGAAGTAGTGGCGGCTTGGGACAACATACTGTGGGACAGCCATGGACATCAGCTGTTTGAAGCTTTCTGTGTCCACCAGCCTGAATGACAGAATTTCAAAGGCCAGGAGTTTAGAAATGCTGGCATTCAGGCCCAGGGCTCGAGGGTGGCTAGGTGGGAATTTACGCTTTCTCTCCAAGGTTTGTGATATGGAGAGCTGAACGCTGCCGTGTGACATGGTGGAGATGCTTGGTGACGCAGGTGGTGGTGTCGGTGGCACATCCTCTGTTTGGTGGGCGGCAGGTGCCAACATTCCTCCCGAGGTGGAGGAAGAGGCCGAGGCAGCAGCAGAAGAGGGAGCAGGGGAGCCTGAGTGAGTTCCTTGCTTTTAAGGTGTTTACTCCACTGCAGTTCATGCTTTGCATGTAGATGCCTGGTCATGCAGGTTGTGCTAATGTTCAGAACGTTAATGCCTCGCTTCAGGATCTGATGGCACAGCGTGCAAACCACTCGGTCTTGTCGTCAGCACATTTTTTAAAGAAGTGCCATGCCAGGGAACTCCTTGAAGCTGCCTTTGGGGTGCTCGGTCCCTTGTGGCGGTGGCCAGTATCAGGCGAACTCTCTTGGCGGCTGCTGTTCTGCTTTTGCCCCCTGCTCCCTCTTTTGCTACACTGTTGGCTCGGTCTCACCACTGCCTCTTCCTCTGAACTATGAAAGTCAGTGGCACGACCTTCATTCCATGTGGGGTCTAGGACCTCATCGTCCCCTGCATAGTCTTCCACACAGTCTTCCTCCCTGACCTCCTGTTCGGTCTGCACACTGCAGAAAGACGCAGCATTTGGCACCTGTGTTTCGTCATCATCATAGACGTGTGGACTCCGATGAGGTGGTATTCCCATGTCCTCATCATCAGGAAACATCAGTGGTTGTGCATCAGTGCATTCTATGTCTTCCACCACTGGGGAATGGCTAAGTGGATTTCCTTGGGAAACCATGCCAGCAGAGTCTTCAAACAGCATAAGAGACTGCTGCATAACTTGAGGCTCTGACAGTTTCCCTGATATGCATGGGGGTGATATGACAGACTGATGGGCTTGGTTTTCAGGTGCCACCTGTGCGCTTTCTGCAGAAAACTGGGTGGGAGATAATGTTGTGAACATGCTGGATCCACTGTCGGCCACCCAATTGACTAGCGCCTGTACCTGCTCAGGCCTTACCATCCTTAGAACGGCATTGGGCCCCACCAAATATCGCTGTAAATTCTGGCGGGTACTGGAACCTGAGGTAGTTGGTTCACTAGGACGTGTGGCTGTGGCAGAATGGCCACGTCCTCTCCCAGCACCAAAGGGTACACTAACACCACCACGACCGCGTCAGCGTCCCTTACTAGATGTTTTCCTCATTGTTACCGTTCACCAAGCACCACAATAAGGAATAAAATATTTGGCCCAATGTATTGATTTCAAATTTAGGCCTTTTTTACAGGCACCTAACACTATCTGCCTATTCAGGGTATTGCTATATTGGCAGGTTAATTTCACCCCAGAACAAAATATATGTGTAAGCGGACACTATGAAATCGGTCCTTCAACTGTTTGGACACCAGATCCACTGTATTGCTATATTGGCAGTTTAATTTAACCCCAGAATAAAATATATGTGTAGCGGACACTATGAAATCTGGTCTGAATCTGTTTGGACACCAGATCCAGGGTATTGCTATATTGGCAGTTTAATTTCACCCCAGAAAAAATATATGTGTAAGCAGACACTATGAAATCGGTCCTGCAACTGCTGGGACACCAGATCCAGGGTATTGCTATATTGGCAGGTTAATTTCACCCCAGAAAAAATATATGTGTAAGCGGACACTATGAAATCTGGCCTGAAACTGTTTGGACACCAGATCCAGGGTATTGCTATATTGGAAGGTTAATTTCACCCCAGAAAAAAATATATGTGTAAGCGGACACTATGAAATCTGGCCTGAAACTGTTTGGACACCAGATCCAGGGTATTACTATATTGGCAGGTTAATTTCACCCCAGAAAAAATATATGTGTAAGCAGACACTATGAAATCGGTCCTGCAACTGCTGGGACACCAGATCCAGGGTATTGCTATATTGGCAGGTTAATTTCACCCCAGAAAAAAATATATGTGTAAGCGGACACTATGAAATCTGGCCTGAAACTGTTTGGACACCAGATCCAGGGTATTGCTATATTGGAAGGTTAATTTCACCCCAGAAAAAATATATGTGTAAGCGGACACTATGAAATCTGGCCTGAAACTGTTTGGACACCAGATCCAGGGTATTGCTATATTGGCAGGTTAATTTCACCCCAGAAAAAATATATGTGTAAGCGGACACTATGAAATCTACCCTGAAACTGTTTGGACACCAGATCCAGGGTATTGCTATATTGGCAGGTTAATTTAACCCCAGAACAAAATATATGTGTAAGCGGACACTATGAAATCGGTCCTGCAACTGCTGGGACACCAGATCCAGGGTATTGCTATATTGGCAGGTTAATTTCACCCCCAAAAAATATATGTGTAAGCGGACACTATGAAATCTGGCCTGCAACTGTTTGGACACCAGATCCAGGGTATTGCTATATTGGCTGGTTAATTTCACCCCAGAAAAAAATATATGTGTAAGCGGACACTATGAAATCTGGCCTGCAACTGCTGGGACACCAGATCCAGGGTATTGCTATATTGGCAGGTTAATTTCACCACAGAAAATAATCTATCCTTTGCCAGACAGCAGACAGTAATATACTTGTCTAGCCAAAGCTGGAACACCAAATTGGTATTTGGGCAATTGTATTTAACCCCTTAATAAAATATAGAAATTGCTGTCCTGAGTTTCTAGGGGTGACAATTAGCACAGCCAAGCCCCTGATGTAGGATATAGCAAAAAAAAACTAGTATTGATGGATTGATGGACTTGGTGGCAGCTTCTTCTGGTGCACCACAAGTCACAAAATGGCCGCTGATCAACCCAGAAAATAAGTGACAGAAAAACGCTCTGTGCAGCCTAAAAACCAGTGAGCAAGTAACTAGCAGAAGTTCAATGATTCTCAGCTGTAGATCGATCCGTTCATTAGGTGCTGTTGATGACTTTAACCTGCCTAATCTCGCCCTGACAGAAGCTGCGTCCTCTATCTACACTAGTAAGAGCAGTGTGACGTGCGGCGCTACGTGACTCCAGCTTAAATAGAGGCTGGGTCACCTGCTGCACTTGGCCAATCACAGCCATGCCATTAGTAGGCATGGCTGTGATGGGCTCTTAGGGCAAGAAGTAAAACGCTAGCTGATTGGCTGCTGTGCAGCCCTTCAGAAAGCGGGAAGTAATCGACGAACACCGAACTCCAACCCGAACTTTTTTGAAAATGTCCGGGTCCGGGTCCGGGACACCCCAAAATTCGGTACGAACCCGAACGATGCTCGAACTGTTCGCTCAACACTACTTGGTATCCAACCTTGTGCAAATAGGGAGTTTGCGGTTGTGCAAATTTACTGTTTGCGGTTGTTTGAGGTGCGTTAAACGGGGAGTTTGGTCTTTCACAGTTAGGTCTGTCACTGTGAAGAGTGCGTAACCCTTACACTACCTGATCAATAGAACATCATACCTGATCGTATACTGTACACACACTGGATGTTTTAAAGCACGTTATTCCAAACAATTTAGGAATGTTAGGTGATTTATGCCCTTTATGGATTAAAATCCAACTCTGCGTCCACTACGTAATTTTTGCATGGAAGTTTTGCCATGGATCCCCTTCCGGCATGCCACAGTCCAGGTGTTGGTCCCCTTGAAACAACTTTTCCATCACTACTGTGGCCAGAAAGAGTCCCTGTGGGTTTTAAAATTTGCCTGCGTATTGAAGTCTATGGCGGTTTCCCCTGTTCGCCCGTTCGCGAACATTTTCGGAAGTTCGTGTTCGCCGCTCGCGAACGGAAAATTTTATGTTCGCGACAACACTACTACCCATCCTCGAGCCCTGGGCCTGAATGCCAGCGTTTTTAAACTACAGGCCTTTGAAATGCTGTCATTCAGGCTGGTGGACACAGACAGCTTCAAACAGCTGATGGCGATGGCTGTCCCACAGTATGTTGTTCCCAGCCGCCACTACTTCTCCAAGAGAGCTGTGCATTCCCTGCACAACCAAGTACCTGATAAGATTAAGTGTGCACTGCGCAACGCCATCTGTAGCAAGGTCCACCTAACCACAGATACGTGGACCAGTAAGCACGGCCAGGGTCGCTATATCTCCCAAACTGCACACTGGGTATATGTAGTGGCGGCGGGCCCCAGGCGAAGAGTTATTTGGTGCACGTCCAAGGATCGCAGGGCATCATTCTTTGCCTCCTGTAGCCTCCTCCTCCTACTTGGCTTCCTACTCCTCTTCTTCCACCTGCTCAGCTGAGGAGGAGTGAGAGGTCGCCAATGCAGCTGTGTCACGGCCAGCTCCTCTGAGTGCAGGGTTAGCATGGCAGAGATGTGAAAAGTTTTGTCACCACGCCACAGCTAACTGCACCACCACCTGATACGGAACGTGTTAGCAGGAGGCAGCATTTCACTAACATGGTTGAACAGTACGTGTGCACACCCCTCCACGTACTGACTGATGGTTCGGCCCCATTCAATTTCTGGTTCTCCAAATTGTCCACGTGGCCAGAGCTAGCCTTTTATGTCTTGGAGGTGCTGGCCTGCCCGGCGGCCAGCGTTTTGTCTGAACGTGTATTCAGCACGGCAGGTGGCGTCATTACTGACAAACGCAGCCGTCTGTCCACAGCCAACGTGGACAAGCTGACATTCATAAAAATGAACCAGGCATGGATCCCACAGGACCTGTCCATCCCTTGTGCAGAATAGACATTTATAACTATCTCCCCTTAACCATATATTTTTGTACTCCAGGGCACTTCTTTATTGAATCCTCTTTTTTAATTTTACCATTATTTTGCGGGGCAACCCAAAGTTGAATGAACCTCTCCTCCGTCTGGGTGCCAGGGGCGTAAATATCTGAAAGTGGCCTTCTCCATTGGTGGATGACATGAAGCTTGATTCTCTGCTTTGGGACCTCTCTCCTCTGTCTGGGTGCTGAGGCCCAATTAACTAAAAGTGGCCTTCTTCGTTGGTGGGTGACATGATGCCTATTTTGCTGCTATGGGACCTCTCTCCTCTGTCTGGGTGTCAGGGGCCCAACTTTCACGTACTTGTTTGCTGTCTTGGTGGCAGACATTTAACTCTTTTACTGTCTAATGACCGCCCCATTGTCTGGGTGTCAGGGGCCTATATGTCGTTCAATCATTTGTTGTCTTGGTGGGAGATATTGAACTCTTTTACTGTCATGACCACCCCATTGTCTGGGTGTCAGTGGCCTAAATTTCACATACTTGTTTGCTGTCTTGGTGGCAGACATTAAACTCTTTTACTGTCTAATGACCACCCCATTGTCTGGGTGTCAGGCGCCTATATGTCGTTTAATCATTTGTTGTCTTGGTGGGAGATATTGAACTCTTTTTACTGTCATGACCACCCCATTGTCTGGGTGTCAGGGGCCTAAATTTTACATACTTGCTTGCTGTCTTGGTGGCAGACATTTAACACTTCTTACTGTCTAATGACTGCCCCATTGTCTGGGTTTCAGGGGCTGATATGTTGTTTATTCATTTGTTGTCTTGGTGGGAGATATTAAACCCTTTTACTGTCTAATGACCGCCCCATTGTCTGGGTGTCAGTGGCCTATATTTCATTTAATTGCTTGCTGTCTGGGTGAGAGACATTAAACTATTTTTACTGTCAAATTGCCTCTCCTCTGTCTGGGTGTCAGGGGCTTATATAAATGATAATGGTCTGTTCCATTGCAGGTTGACCTGAGACCTGTGTTGCTGTTACGGGACTGCTCTCCTCTTTGCAGGTGCCATGGCCCTGAGTCTGTGAATGAGGCCTGTGGCACTGCAGGCAGACATGAATCCTTTTTGGCTGTGATGAAAACATCAACTCCCATAGCATTCCCACCTGATGCCACCCCAACCATCTATTCCACCTCCTCCTCCTCCAAGTTGCCAATTGATATTGGTTAATTTTTTTTTTTTAAGTCAATTCCCTATCCACATTTGTTTTCAGGGGATTTACCTTCATTTTGCTGCCTTTTGCAGCCCTCTAGCCCTTTCCTGGTCTATTTTACAGCCTTTTTAGTGCCCAAAGTTCGGTTCCCCATTGACTTCAATGGGGTTCAGGTTCAGGGTGAAGTTGGGGTCGAGTTCGGATCCCGAACCCGAACATGAACAGGAAATTCGGCGAACTCTCGAACCCAAACATCCAGGTGTTCACTCAACTCTAGTTGGTATGTCTTATTGTCGCGCGACACAGGTCACCGTATAGCCCTAGTCTTTAGTGACAAAGCGTGTGTGGGCCTTAATGATCAAGCCCGGTGTTGGAAATCTGTCATGAGTCACTTTAGCAAAAATAACTATGTAAAGGTTTTGCACATCCAAGCAATTCGATATTGTTTTTTCATCACATATTGTACTTTATTTAAATGGCAAAATGTAACTGATACAATTTATGGATTTATTAGGAACTGCAAAATTCTATGGAATTTAGTAAAATGTATAATTTATTCCGATTTTTAAGTACAATATTGCACATATACACATAAAAACAGTTCAATATTTTTACCAGAAATATATTTCCACATCTTACACTTATTTTGGCTGCTCTTTCGAAAAACTTTTACTTTAAAAATAAAATAAAATTAGTAGACTTACAATTTTAACATTAAATTTAACATTTTTGAACAACATATATTTTCCTGCACTAAGTCAAGTTTGCAGATGCTTAAAAGTGCCGGAATAATTGAAACCTCCCGTGAGCGCATTTTGAATACTAGAATCTTAGGCCACTTTCACACGGGCGAGTTTTCCGCGTGGGTGCAATGCATGAGGAGGACACATTGCACCCGCACTGAATCCGGACCCATTCATTTCTACGGGGCTGTGCACATGAGCAGTGATTTTCACGCATCACTTCTTCGTTGCGTGAAATTCGCAGCATGCTCTATATTGTGCGTTTTCACGCAACGCAGGCCCTATAGAAGTGAATGGGGCTGCTGGAAAATCGCAAGCATCCGCAAGCAAGTGCGGATGCATTGCAATTTTCCCGCATGGTTGCTTAGCAACGGGACCCGATCTTTATTATTTTTCCCTTATAACATGGTTATAAGGGAAATAATAGCATTCTTAATAAAGAATGCATAGTAAAATGAAGTGGAAGAGGTTAAAAATAATAAAAGTTAACTTACCTAAGCCACTTGATCGCGTAGTTGCAATCTGTCCTCTCTTTCCCAGCATCAGCTAAGAACTAAAGGACCTGTGATGACGTTACATCACATGGTCCAATCACATGGTCCATCTTACCATGGTGATAGACCATGTGATTGGACCATGTTATGTGACATCATCACAGGTCCATTAGTTCTTAGCTGATGCTGGGAAAGAGAGGACAGATCGCAACTACGCGATCAAGTGGCTAAGGTAAGTTAACTTTTATTATTTTTAACCCCTTCCACTTCATTTTACTATGCATTCTTTATTAAGAATGCTATTATTTCCCCTTATAACCATGTTATAAGGGAAAATAATAAATTCTCCAGAATAAATTCTCCAGAATCCAGTGATGAATTCAGGCTTCAGGTCTGGGTACCAAACATGGCGATTTTCCTCACGCGCATGCAAAACGCATTACAAACGTTTGCACCCGCGCGGAAAAATCGCGCATATTCCCGCAACGCACCCGCCTCTTATCCGGGCGTCAAACATGACGCCCGTGTGAAAGAGGCCTTATGGTATTTATCTAGGGTTGTAGTGAGATTTTGACCCCCCCCCCCCACCCACGTTTTTTAAGAAATTAACGCTATGGAGTAGTGTTGAGCGAATATATTCCAAATTTCAGGATTAATTAGATTCACCGCAAAGCCAAGTTTGCGCTTCATGGTAGCGAAACGATTTTACTTGAAATAGTGGGGGAAAAAGATACAAACATACAATGGGGAAAATAAGTATTTGATACACTTGCAATTTTTTCAGCTTTTCCCACCTACAAAGAATGGAGAGGTCTGTAATTTTTATTGTAGGTACACTTCAACTTTGAGAGACAGAATCTAAAAAAAAATCCAGAAAATCACATTGTATGATTTTTTAATAATTAATTTGTATTTTATTGCATGAAATAAGTATTTGATACAATAGAAAAACAGAACTTATTATTCGGTACAGAAACCTTTGTTTGCAATGACAGATGTCAGACATTTCCTGTAGTTCTTGACCAAGTTTGCACAAACTGCAGCAGGGATTTTGGCCCACTCCTCTATACAGATCTGGGCTACATTGATTTTCAGCTCCCTCCAAAGATTTTCGATTGGGTTCAGGTCTGGAGACTGGCCAGGCCACTCCTGGACCTTGAAATGCTTCTTACGGAGCCACTCCTTAGTTGCCTTGGCTGTGTGTTTCAGGTCATTGTCATGCTGGAAGACCCAGCAATGACCTATTTTCAATGCTCTTACTGAGCGAAGAAGGTTGTTGGCCAAAATTTCCAGATACATGGCCCCATCCATCCTCCCTTCAATACGGGCAGTCATCCTGTCCTCTTTGCAGAAAAGCACCCCCAAAGTATGATGTTTCCAATACCATGCTTCACATTTGGGACAGTGTTCTTGGGGTTATACTCATCCTTGTTCTTCCTCCAAACACGGCGAGTGGAGTTGATACCAAAAAGTTCTATTTTGGTCTCATCTAACCACATGACCTTCTCACATGTCTCTTCTGGATCATCCAGATGGTCATTGGTGAGCTTCAAATGGGCCTGGACATGTGCTGGCGTGAGCAGGGGGACCTTGCGTGCCCTGCAGGATTTTAATCCATGACGACGTGGTGTCGCCTTGCAGTCAGAAAATATCCGAAACATAGCTTGGAAACAGCCCAGGGTCACGCTCTCAGCATTCCACAGAAAAACCTCATATTTCCCCAAAAAGCACAATTAAAACGGAAGAGTCCTCATATACCTGCACACCGGTTTTTGTCACTAGCTATAGCTTGGAGTACAAGCAGGTTTGCAACATTATTAAATCGCACCTGCCTATACTATCCATGGAGAAGGAATGGTGGCATATTGTTGTAGGCGGGATAAAATGTGTGTCCCGCAAAGCACCCAGCTTACAGAATAAAGTCAGCCCATCCTTGTTCAGGGAGAAATCGCAATCTCGTCCCACCTGGCTGCAATATTTGGGCAACTACAAATGTAGTCACAAAATCTGTACGTGTTGTACTTACATGATGGTGGGGGGTGAAATTACCTCTTTCTCTAAAGATAAAACATTTGCCATTCGGCAATACATTAATTGCAATACATCCTTTGCAGTATATTGCATTTCTTGCATTGAGTGTGCACTCCAATATATTGGCTGCCCCAATTGTTTGAAGACTAGAGTTTGCAGACACATCTCTGATATCCCACATACATGGGATGGAGGTGTGTCTGCAGCTAGCCTTCACTTTGCAGCAGTACATGCCGGCAGTGTGAATAGCATGCGAGTCCAGGGAGTAGAACGGGTCTTCCCCCCTATCAGAGGTGGGGACCACCGCAAAAACTCCTCAACAGGGAGTCTTATTGGATATATAAAATGGGCTCCTGCTCACCTAATGGCCTGAAGTTGAAGCATGATCTGATCCTACATTATTGATTATTGTCTGTTTCTATTAATGATTTCTCTTTTAATCTTTTGATGTGCTTTTACTGTTTTTGTCTTCCTTCGCTTTGTATTGGTAATTACCTTGCACATGGTGTGTGGGCGTGTATATGGGAGGCATCCCATCACTGAGGAAATTCTCCTCACCTGATGCACTCCCATATATATGGAGTCATTTTTAATGTTGCTTTGTCATGATTAAGGATCAGGATTGTCTCTAAGATCCGAACGCGTAGACGCGACATAACTGTCACTGTATTTTTATCGCTTGAACAATAAAGATGAACATTGGTGCTACAAGCTGGACATCTTCCTATTTCCATTTAAAGTGAATCTTATACGTCTTGGATCCGGACGCAGTCCGTGCTGCACCACATCCCAGGTGAGCGCACCACTACCTTCCTGTTGCTTATGACGACGTGGTGTGTTACTAACGGTATTCTTTGGCACTGTGGTCCCAGCTCTCTTCCGATCATTGACCAGGTCGTCCCATGTAGTTCTGGGCTGATTCCTGACCTTGATCAGAATCATTCTTATCCCACGAGGTGAGATCTTGCATGGAGCCCCAGACTGTGGAAGATCGACAGTCATCTTGTGTTTCTTCCATTTCCTAATAATTGCGCCAACAGTTGCCTTCTCACCAAGCTGTTTGCCTCTGTAGCCCATCCCAACCTTGTAGGTCTAGAATTCTGTACCTGGTGTCCTTAGACAGCTCTTTGGTCTTTGCCATGGTGGAGAGATTGGAGTTAGTGATGAGCGAGCACCAAAGTGTTCGGGTGTTCGGCCCGAAAACATTGCTATATTCGTGTGCTCGGCCGAGCACCCGAGTATAATGGGAGACAACCAGCCACCCCCTGATCTCAAGAGGGGAGGGTGTTTGGTCCATTGGAAAAGGTCTGAAAGTGACAGAAACTCCACCAAAAAGGAACAGCATGGGGACGATGTCTGGATGCATCATGGACTCCCAGGTCGCTGCTGGAAACCATGTTGTTGGAGTTGTACGGCACTTTTACAGACTGACAAAAATATGCCCAAACCCCCCCCCCAAAAAAAAAAAAAAAAAAAAAACGGAGGGCCCCGTTCACATTGTGGTAAATTGTTCAGGTAGTGGGACTCCTACACTCATAAAGCCTATGCACTAAGTGAAAGGGCTTCCAAAATTACAAGGAACCGGCGCTACAATACACCCTTTATTACACACAAAGGAGGGCATCATACACCCCTTGAAAAATTATGATTGGTGGCCTGCTGGTGACACTCAAAAACATTTGGAGCAAGGGCTCTGGTGACCCTCTAAAACATTATGGGCGAGGGCTTGCTGCAGAGCTGACCCTCTAAAACATTAGGGGCTGCTGGTGAGCCGACCCTGTAAAACATTATGCTTGAGTGTCTGCTGGTGAGCTGTAAAACATTTTGGTTGAGGGCCTGTTGTTGAGCTGACCCTGTAAAACATTATGGTTGAGGGCCTGCTGGTGAGCTGACCCTCTAAAACATTATGATTGAGGGCCTGCTGCTGAGCTGACCCTCTAAAACATTATAGGTGAGGGCCTGCTAATGAGTTGACCGTCTTAAATATTATGGTTGAGGGCCTGCTGGTGAGCTGACCCTCTTTAAAAATTGTAATGGAGGGAATATATACAATATGGATGAGGAGGAGGAGAAAACAAGATTCAACCATATACACTTTTTGTGGTGGAAAAGGTGCATGGGATTATACAACAGTAGACTGAGTACATTATAAACAATACATTTAAATTGCCTTTATGTTAATCATCAGCTCAGCTCTCCTCTGGTGAAGTTAAGAAGTCAGTGGCAATCCAGGCCTTGTTCATTTTTATCTGAGTCAACCTGTCAGCATTGTCAGTGGACAAGCGGATACATCTTTAAGATATAATGCCACCAGCAGCACTAAATACACTCTCAGACAAAACGCTGGCAGTGGGGCAGGCCAGCACCTCCAAGGCATAGAGCGCAAGTTCGTACCACGTGTCTAGCTTGGAAACCCAGTAGTTGTAAGGCATCATTTAGGATGCTGACATGGTCTGCGTGTCAGGGATCATTTTGGACGCTGACATGGCCTGCATTGTATGTTGGATTGGATGTATTTCTTGACCATCTTCCAAAACTTTTCCCTCCTTGTAGTACTAGGCCACGCTTCAGGTGAGCAAAATGGGTTGTAGGTGAGCTCAACCCCGCCTCACCCAGCACGGACCACGCCGAGAACCACAGTGTTACTGGAGAAGAAAAAGGAAAGGGTCCAGCTAGGTTAAAATAGTTACCTTTATTTATTCAGTGCAGTTAAGAGACATGTCATGAGTAAGGATCGCTATTATCTCTGGATCCGAAACGTGTAGACTGGACTGTAACTGGCTCTTAACCTCACTGAATAAATAAAGGTAACTATTTTAACCTAGATGGACCCTTTCTAGGCCACTCTTCAGGGTGAGGTCATGAAAGTGTCCCATGCCTTGGAGAGTTTTGCCCTTCCTTTGTTGGAACTGGTGTGTGTTCCCCTTGTCTCCCTTCCTCGGTTGCCTAAGAAAGTACGGACTCTGCCGGCAGCATTGTCAGATGGAAAATTTTGGAGCAACAAGTACCTTCTGGTATTGCAATCGTTTTACTTGTCCTCTCCACCACAGGAATGAGAGATGAGAAGTTCTTTTTGTAGCGGGGGTCGAAAAGGGTGAACACCCAGTAATCTGTGTTATCTAAAATGCATATAACGCAAGGGTCGCGGGAAAGGCAGCCTAACATGAAGTCAGCCATATGCTGCAGAGTACCAACAGGCAAGACGTCGATGTCAACATCAGGATGACTCTCCATCCCTCCTCCTCCTCTTCCTCCTCTTCTGCCCATCCACGCTGAACAGATGGAATTAAAGTTCCATGGATACTACCCTCTGTAGCAGAGACAACCGTCTCCAGCTCCTCCTCCTCCTCATCTTCATGGCCCAATTCTGCGCTGAAAAAGACGAACTGTGGGTGGTCTGACTATCACCCTGTGTAATGTTAGTCCCCTTTTCCTCGTCTGCCACATTCAGAGTGTCGTCCTTAATTGTGAGCAGCGATCGCTTGAGTAGACACAGCAATGGGATGGTTACGCTGATAATAGCCACTAACCATCTGTGTGGATTCATTAAACTTTTTTAAAACCTCACGGAGGTCTGACATCAATGCCCGCTCCTCTCCTGTAAATAGTGGCAGTTGACTGGAAAGGCGACCACTATGTTGCAGCTGGTAGTCCACAACTGCCCTCTGCTGCTTACAAAGCCTGGCCAACATGTAGAGCGTAAAGTTCCAGTGCGTGCTCACGTTGCACAACAGTCGGTGAGCTGGAAGCCGCAAGCGCTGCTGCAGCGTTGACAGCCTGGTTGAAGCTGTGGACAACTTAAGGAAATGGGCACACATGTGGCGCACCTTCACTATTAGCTCTGCCAAATTGGGGGAGAATTTTATAAACCGCTGAGCCACTTTAAGATCAAGTTTAAGACATGGGCTAGGCATGGGATGTGTGTCAGGTTGCCGAGCTCCAAAGCCGCCACCAAGTTATGGCCATTGTCAGACACAACTATGCCTGGTTGTGGGTTGAGTGGCGAGAGCCACAGCTTGGTCTAGTCCCTATACCCTGCCACAGCTCTGCGGCGGTGTGCTGTTTGTCCCCTAAGCAGATCAGCTTCAGCACGGCCTGTTGACGCTTACCCACAGCAGTGCTACACTGCTTCGAGTTAGCGACTGATGGCTGACTGCTGCTGGAGGTGGAAGTGGAGGAGGAGGCGGTGGAGGAGGAGAAATGGGGGTTGGAGCCAGTAACATAGCTGCTGGCGGAGACCCTGATGGAGTGTGAGGCCCGTAATCCTGGGCATGGGTAGCACCTTTGCCATCCCAGGGTACGACTCACTCCCGGCCTCCACAACATTCACCCGGTGTGCGATCAGGGAAATGTAGCATCCTTGGCAAGCAGCACTTGTCCATGTGTCCATGGTGAAGTGGACCTTTCCAGTAAGTGCGTTGGTCACGGCAGGGGTGATGTTGTGGGACACATGCTGGTGTAAGGTGGGCATGGCACAACCGTTAAAAATAGTGGCGGCTGGAGACTGCGTACCGAGGGCGACCGCCGACATCAGGCTGTGGAAGGCCTCAGTGTCCACAAGCCTAAATAGCAACATTTCAAGGGCCAGTAATTTAGAAAGTTGTGCATTTAGTGCTATGGCCTGTGGGTGGGTATTTGCGTTTGCATTGAAATGCCTGTGTTATCGACATTTGGACGCTGCGCTGGGACAGGGAAGTGGATTTTCCTCAACAAAGCGCCATACTGCAGAACACCTACCCCTTGGCAAGGTAGATTTACGCATGGGGGTGCTCGGTGTAATCGTTACGGGCCTTTTGTGTGGGCCGACTTCTCCCTTTGCAACCCCACTGCCTCTTCCAGACTGTTGCGGTGTTACGGATCCCTCCCACTCAGTACTGCTGTCCTAGCTCAGCTTTTCACCTTCCCATGTTGGGTCAGTGACCTCATCGTCCACCCCATCCTCTTGCTCTTCCTCACTGTGTTCATCCTCCTGACTTGACCTAACCACAACCTCAGTGATTCACAACTGTGTCTCATCATCATCCACCTCATGAACGATTGATTGCCATTTACCACCGTCATCTTCTTGAGACTGAAGACTCAAGAGGTTGGGAATCAGGCCACAATATCTCAGCTACCTCTTCAAGCGT
>JAKVIS010002107.1:0-25403 GCA_033119425.1 Bufotes viridis
TAAATCATCCACACCCTACAGAAAAAGGATGTAACTCAAGATCAGTACACAAACGTTTTTGCGTTTCGTAGACGGAACCATCCATTTCAATGGGTCAGCAAAATAAACGGAATGTACTCCGTATGACTTCCGTTTCCGTATTTCCGTTCCCATACATTTTAAGTCAGGTCCTATTATTGTCCCCAAATCACGTTCAGTGGCTCCATTCAAGTCAATGGGTCCGTATAAAAAACAGAATGCATAAGGAACACGTCCGTATGTCATCCATTTTTTGGGGATCCATTCTGTAGAAATGCTATGCTCAGCCTATTTTGCTTGTGTGTTCCGTGTTTGCAATGATTACAAAGTTCCTGTTTTTGCGGAAAAACAGAACAGAAACACAAAGGATCAAAAAATGGAAAGGATCCGTGAAAAACGGACCACAAAACCATACGGTCGTGAGAACAAGCCCTAAGTAAGATAATGTAATGTATGTACACAGCGACTCCACCAGCAGAATAGTGAGTGCAGCTCTGGAGTATAATACAGGATGTAAGTCAGGATCAGTACATGATTTGCATCCCTTTCCTCCTAGAATTCCAGAGGAGCATGTATGGTCTTTAAGGCTACGTTCAGACGAGCGTCATTTGTCGCTACGACAAAAGTCGCGCTTACAATTTTTATAATGGGAGTCTATAACATGCTGCGACTGTCGTAAAAATTCATTCAATCTGGGTTCTTCTGCGCAGTCGCAGCATGTCGCAATGCGACATCATAGACTCCCATTATAAAAATTGTCGTGCGAAAAATATTGCAGTGAGTTGTGCCCTATTTGTCGTGTGACAAATGTCGTCGTGTGAATGTGGCCTGTCTCCTGGTATCTGCGCCGTGCTCTGGACACTGCCGACAGGCACAGCAAACCTCCTTGCCACATCCTGGATGAGCTGCACTACCTGAGCAACGTCTGTGTGTTGTAGACACCACCTCATGCTGCCTCTAGAGGGCGTAGAGCAATGACAAAATGCAAAAAAGTGACCAAAACAACAGCAAAAAGAGGATAAGAACAGAGAAATGGTCTGCAGGAACCGCTCCTCTACGCTGGGTTCAGACCTGAGCGTTTCTGAGACGCGCGTTTGTGTAATTGACTGCAGTGTTGTCCAATGACCAAATATCCCTGTCTATATGAAGTTTGGCCTTTCCAGCATGTTGCAAATTCATAAGCGTGCGTTCGAATGCGCGTTTTCAGTGTCAAAACGCGCAAAATACAAGCGTTGCGCGTTCCCATTGAAGTCTATGGGCCAAAACGCGCGACAAACGCCCCAAAAAAGCTCAAGTACTTGTTTATGCGTCGGGTGTTTTTCAGCGCGTTGAACTCGCTGTAAACGCGAAATGTGAACCAGTCCCATAGGGAAGCATTGGTTTGCATCGGTTATGCGTTTTACAGCGCGTTTGAACGCACTGTAAAATGCGCAAGTGTGAACTGAGGGTTATAGGGGTTGTCTTGCTCATTGCCGTCTGTTCAATTTGCACAAACACCAGGAGAAATTGATTCTCAATCAGTTTTGCTTCATAACTGGAAATGGTTGATTTCCCAAAACAGTGACTGACTTGGAGTTACATTGTGTAGACATTATATATATCATCTATATTTAGATACTTCTATACAACAATCCTTTATGCAAAAATTCTAATTTAGCACATCTGAAAAAAATAAATGAACACACTTCTACTCATGTATAAAGAATATATTTAATTATGTAAGATCACAAATAAATTCAGCTTCCACTATTTGTTTTTTTCAAACAGTAAAATATTAAAATAAAAAAATAAAAATAAAAAAATAATGCCAGTGACTACGCAGGTTTGATAAGCAATGGACATTCATCTCACAAAGAAAAGGAAACGAACAAGAAAAAAAAAAAAAAAAAATAAAGGACGAGTTTACCGACAACACATCACAACACACCATGTTTAACCCCTTCCGGGCCTAGTTTAGTATTTTACACGTCTATTTCTCTACAAGTATTGCATGTTGTTCTTATCCTGTACATCTGTAGCAAATTGTAAGCATCAGGTAGCAACGCTTTAGTGGAATCGCAGGTATAAATGCAATTTCATATGTAAACACCCTATTATACAACATGCATAGTCTGAGCCAGGGGTCGCCAGTGCTTGGCGTAATGATTTGCTGTGGCGGTAATACAACCCCTATCATCCATTGCTAACAAATTACCTAGAGTTGCAAACCAGGGATAACGTTCTGGCCAAAAACAAGTATACCCTGGGTCCTAACCTTACCTGCCGCCTTCCAAAGCCAATCGGCCATTGTGCTTTGCTTCTTATAGGAACAGATGCATATTAAGAAAGAATGAGTTTATTTCCAGGGGTGCAGGACAGCGACTCCCAATATGTAACCCTGGCCTTTGATCATCATTTTAAAGTATAAACCATCAAGCAGCCTTGCAAATATTCTAACCTAACCTTACTTGCTTGGAGCGGTATACTCCAATCACATCCGGAGCTGCAGCTAAAAAGTTTCCTCTTCTTCTGAAAGCGTATGACTTCACATCCCGGGGCTTCAAACATTACATTTATTACAATGTACTGAGATGTAGTAGTAGTGCTTTACTGCTGCAAATGCCGCTTTGGATGTGACTGGAGTAAATACGTCCCAAACCAGTACAAGAGCAGCAAAAACAAAGCATTTGAGTAGACGGAAACGGCCAAACGATGTTCAACAGCAAAGCTGCTCCTTAGTATTCATTATTCCGAAAGCCTCAGAACATAATGGCTTAAGCTCCCAGCAGAAGCACCGGATTTACAGCACGACAAATTTGTTCTCCGTTGTCAAGTCGATTGAATTTTAAAAATTGAAGCAAACTTAAAAATAAAAATAACAATGAGAAATCATCAACTATAAAAATCTCATACTCACCAATAATAAAAGGTTCTAAGAGCGCTGCCAGAGAAGGATCCCTGCACAGAGACTCCAGGCAACAACCTAAAGCGCCCCGACATAACTGCGCTGGAAGCCATGTCCACTGATGAACCTGCTGTCAGTCTATCGAGTCCCTGACCCCCAATACCATGTAGAAGAGGGTGAAACGCGCTGCGATGATCTTATGGCCCAGCCTGCACAGAGGCAGCTCTCCTAGCCACCACTAGAGGGAGCTCACTGCATACAGCTTTTACACTGGAATCAATAATCGCACAGCAAGATTCCTCTAGGGCAGGGGCTGGCCAACCTGCAGCTCTCCAGCTGTTCAAAACTACAACTCCCAGCATGCCCAGACTGCCTACAGGTATCAGTCTACAGCAGAGCAAGGAGGGAATTGAAAGTTTTACAACAGCTGGAGAGTCGCAGGATGGCCATCGCTCCTCTAGGGGTAGCAGAAGGCTCTACATCAGGCATGCTCAACCTGCGGCCCTCCAGCTGTTGTAAAACTACAACTCCCACAATGCCCTGCTGTAGGCTGATAGCTGTAGGCTGTTCGGGCATGCTGGCAGTTGTAGTTTTGCAACAGCTGGAGGGCCGCAGGTTGAGCATGCCTGCTCTACATCTATGCAGGGATTTGGAGCACTGTATCAGCAAAATATAGCACCCAAGGCTATAAAAAGATATATTGTGAACTTTATCAAATTGGTGAACCTGAACACGACAAGTTAATAAAAGTGAACATTCACTTTAAAGGGTTTTTCCAGGACTTCGATATTAAAGGGCATCTGTCAGCAGATTTGTCCTTATGACACCGCTGACCTGTTACACGTGCGCTCGGCAGCTGAAGGCGTCTGTGTTGGTCCCATGTTCATATGTGCCCGCATTGCTGAGAAATATGATGTTTTATTATATGCAAATGAGCCTCTAGGAGCTAGGCGTTACCATTACACCTAGAGGTTCTGCTCTCTCTAACGCTGCACCTCTGCACTTTGACAGGACCAGGTGTGATCACATTTACACTGCCTGGCCTTGTCAAAGTGCAGAGGGTGCGGCAGTTGCGAAGAGAGCAGAGCCTCTCGGTGTAATGGTAACGCCCGTTGCTCTAGAGGCTCATTTGCATATATTAAACATCATTTTCTCAGTAATGCAGGGCACATATGAACATGGGACCAACACAGATGCCTTCGGCTGCCGGCACATGTAACAGGTCAGCCGGTGTCATAGGACAAATCTGCTGACAGAGGTCCTTATGACCTATGCTCAGAATGGCAGGGGTCTGGCACTCCCAACAATCAGCTGTTTTGGGGCAACTGGAAACTATACAGCGGATGGAGCCGGAAGCAGAAGGTTCCGTTCACTGTATAGTTTCTGAAGCTAGTCCAAAATAGCTCATCTGTGGGGTTGTCAGGTGTCAGACCCCATCGATTTGACCTATCCTCAGGATAGGTCATCAATAGCAAGTCCAGGAAAACCCCTTAAAGCCGGGTTTTGCAGGGCATTTGTCAGCTATATGATGTATGTAAAGGACGGGCACATCCAAAAACATCCAATTAAATATTTGCACTTTGCTCCTTATGGAAGGAATAATAAATAGAATAAGATATTTTGTCACAATAAGATAACCGGAATAAAGAGGGTCCTAAGCGTGTGAATCATTACTCCAAAACAGGATTGTACTAGGGTCCATCTTTCCATATATCTTGCTGTAAGTGAATGGTGCTCAAATTAAATAAATCTGTTAACCTTCACAAACAGTCTATAAAAGCTGAAAAACTTTCGGCCGTGATAAATAAAGTTCGTCATATAGTTCCCACAATAAATTATACTTTTCCGGAATTCACCAGAATAGAACATTAAACCTTCAAATCGATATTCTCAAAAATGGCTGATAGATTAGGCCAGAATTTTAAATGAATGCTAATAGGAACTTACAGAGATTCAGGGAGTCAGTCTTACGACCCCTCCGCTCAATGGTAACTATTCTTCCTGGGGTTAAAAAAGAAGAAATGGAAAAATAAAGTTTGCAGTCTACATGAGGTTTTTTGTGCAACTGTTCTGTACATTATAATAAAATAATAATAAAGACTAGAACATGAAATAGAGGAAAATGGTCTCCTCCCGGCTAGAAAAACCTCTCCAACCCCCTTGCTGGGAGCTTAAGGCAGGGTTCACACCTGCGCGTCCGCTTCGCTCGACTTTTATTTTCGCATCGTGAAGAATGAAAGTAAAAATCGCGTCGTGCGCACGTTGCGCTATATATCCCATGGGGGGCGCCGACAATACGCTCCAAGAAGCTCCTGTACTTCTTTGGGCGTAGGGGCGTTACAGCGCTACACTACGCGCTGTAACACGCTCAGGTGAGAACCATGCCCATAGGGAAACATGGGTTTTCGCCTGTTGAGCGTTGCTATATACAGCACGTAGGAACGCTACATATATTGCTGACCTATTCTCGGAATAGGTCATTATATCACAAGGATGATAGATGAGGGTTTACATTCAATGACAGCAAGCAGGGCTGTTTTCATAACTCCTTCAGACTAACGCAGAGAGAGGCGGCATGCTTCATCTTGTCCTCTCCATCTCTGGACACTTTGGTTTGCAAATGGAGGGGGTCTCAGAGAAAAGAACTGTCAGAGCAGCTGCAGGCACATCCTCATGGGCCTCTGTCAGGACAGAACGGCCTCAATAGAGCGGACCCTGTATATTCTGTATCTGCAGGATGTTAAAACAATGGACTGTGCTAATAAGGGACTCATTCACATGACCGTCTATGGGTTACGACTTCAGACTGATCAGCTGTGTGCATTAAATAGCACAGCTCCGCACACTGGGTAGTGGCCATGGCTTGTTACTGCAGTGCACGGAGCTGCGCCGTTCCTGGGCACACTAGCATCTGCAAACAGTTGAATGGCAGGGGTGCAGTGAGTTGGACAGACACCAATCTGATAAAGATGACCTAAGGTGAGGCTATCCAAAAAAAAAAACTCCCTTATGCTGTAAGCCAAAAACAAGAATTAGCCGCATGTGTGATCGCCATTCCCGTCTGCTCAGAAATAGAGCGCTTTAGAAAGGGAATTGCCCGTCTTCCGTAGGAGACCTGAAATATTAGATTTGCAAACCAGAGCTCCACTACAAAAACCTGTACAAGAAGAAAGGAGATTCAGCAGCAGAGAATGGGACTGGATGGGACCAACTATATTCACCACTTGAATAACTGAATGTCTCCAACAGCAGAGTTTGAAAGCAGCTCTCGGTGGGACTGGAAGCTAGTTTTGCAGTTACTTAGCACAATCTGAAAGAGCAGGCTAGAAGTTCAGCAATGGAGGAAGGTACCAACTGTACTATAAGCTACGCAGAGAACTGTATCTCGATGGAAGAAAGTCCCATTTTCATCTTTGTGACTCGGGGGGTTTAAATGGATCCGTCAGGTGTCTATCCGAGAAAAGCATGGGGTAGAGGGGGAGACACTGCTTACCCCACTGACTCAGAGAAAGCCTGCAAGTCCTGCTTCACCTGCCAGAGAAGGCCTAAAGCTAACTGCACACTGCGCGTTTACGCCATTTTTCTGTGCGGGTTCTCAAGTGGAAAAACTATGGTGTAATACAGCACATTAAATTAGACAAAGTCTCATGTACACTTTGCTTTTTGCTTGACCCACTGTGCGGAATTTAAAACCGCAGCACGCCGACCGTTTGCGAGATTTTTGGTGTGATTCAGCAAGCTGCACCAAAAACTTGAAAACCGGAACGATAAAAATCCGCATGAGAAAACGCTGCAGATTTTCTGTTTTGAATGCAAGTGTGCGAGGCGGTGGCTGCACACAGTTTAGATGATGTGTGGGAAAACCGCAGCGTAATACAGTAGCAGTAAAGTGAATGAGTTTGACTCAATCTCACGTAGTACTGTGCTTTTTTTCTTCGGGCTCATGCGACTGATCAGTGCCGGCCATGCCCATGTTGCGGACCACAAATTGTACTCTGTAATGCACGGGCACCCGACCATGTGTCCGCCAGTCTGCAGACGCGGACCTATTCACTTGAATGGGCTCCATGATCCACATCAGGCGGGTCCCGCACCGCAAAGTAGATGCATGGACTGCTTCTTTGCGGTGTGAGGAACACGAGACAGAAAATCCACGGAAGCACTTTTAAATCATGCTATCATGTGCAGGCACCCTAAGGGTCCATTCACACGTCCATATGAACGGTCCGGATCCGTCTTCCGTCTGTGCAGACCCATTCCATTTTCTAATGGGGCCGAACGGATGCGGACAGCACATTATGTAGAACATGTCCTATTCTTGTCTGCAATTGCCGGACAGGAAAGGCATTTTCTATTATAGTGCATTACCGGTGTCCTTGTTTCACCGGACCACAAAGCGCCTACGGGCGTCCTGAAAGCGACCCCAAGAGTCCTGTTTCCCCACCTACACAGAGAGAAAGCCTGCAGGAGTCCTGCTTTCCCTGGATCACTCCAGACCGCCGTCCGATTCCTGTCGCCCATACAATAACTGACATCTTTATTTGTCCCTGCTTGTATACAGTGGACAATGTGGGGGAACCAGGGACTCAGCCTCTGGCAGCATTTAACCAGCTTTTACATGAAAAATACTGTATTACATCACAGGAAAATCCAACCCCAAGACCAGCGCCTCCTGCTCGCCCTCCCACACTGCCCTCAGACAGAGACCTAACAAATCTAAGCTTTGACAGCACCAACGCAGCGACAGATTCCAGGTACAACCCCGTATAGAGGTTACAGGTAATCACCAATGTCAAATAAATATAACGTCAGACTTCCAGAATTCATGCATACACATGAACTATTTTTTGAATATATTAATTTTCTGAACCAGAAAGAATAGCCACACAATACAAGAGTGTGAGTGAAAAAAGAAAAAAGGACATCTTAACATGCCTGCGAACACAGTACATTAGCCAGTATAGTAAAATGTAAAGGCACATAAGACAAGCATGCAAATAAACTAAAAAACAAAAACTCTGATTAAATAAACAAATCTGTAGAAAGAAATAAATTATAAAGTAGAACAAAAAAATAAAATAAGAAATTTGTGTGCTTAACTCTCCTTCGTGGAATGTGAAGGGAGGAGTAAATTGGTTTCCAGAGTTTTTGTAATGTTACAGATGTGTATAAGAATAAAATTATAGACATGATATTAACTTCATATTGCAACAACATATGGATTGCAAGCGGGATCACCTGGACATTTGCATGTCAATGCTCAGAAGGAAATCCTCACTTCAGTTTAGATCTACACAAAATGTACAGTAAAGAAAAACAACCCATCCTGTTCAGCTTGCAGTTACATTGCCTTTTATGCTCATTCACAGCCAGCTGCTTTCAAAGTTCGCATTGGTTTCTGAAACTGCAGTGGAGAAGGCAGACTTGTAAAGAACCGAACCGTTAAGCCTTATTGGGTTTCATCTATGATTTCCATTCCCTTTCCCTCATTAGTCCTCAATCTCATTCTTCCTTTATATCCCACATCCTATCCTTTCGTTTTCATATTTTCCTCTTTAGCCTTTTCTTCCTTTCTCTTTCCACTGGCGTTTTTTTTCCCGCTCTTCTACTTCCCCTCAATCCTTCACCCATATATTTTTCTTGTCCCTTTTTCCCCTTCTCTATTTTTTCTTGCCCCCTGTTACTTGCTCCCTATTCTTAATCCCCTTTTTGTCCTTGTCCCTTTCAGATTTACCCTCTCGTTCCCGCTCTCATCCTATCTTTATCCCTTACTTTTTATCCCCATCCAACCATTTATTTATGCCCCTTCACTTTCTCATTTTATATATCTCTTCTTTATTCTCTCTGATGTCATGTATCTCACACTCTCCCTAGTTTTCCCCCATTTTTCCACTTCACTCATGGTCCCTTTCTTCCCATTACTCCCTGCTGTTCTTGTGTTTTTTCACCCTCTCTTACATTCTTGTCCTCTCTTGCCCCTCTCTCGCATGCCCCTTGTCTCTTTACCCTACTTTTTCTATATTATTTTCACCCTCTCACTATTTTCAATTGTTTGCCCTTTCTTCACTTTCACCTACCCTATCTTTATTCTGTACTATTATCCTCTCCTTACCCTGCTCCATACCCTTATACTCTCCCCAGTTTTCCCTTACTCTTCACCTTCTCTCACGTCCCCTATCTTCCCTTAAATTCCTGCTGTGCTCGAGTTTTATCACCCTCTTTTACATTCTTGTCCTCTTTTGCCACTCTCCCCATTTTATATTGTTTTTATTAGTGTCAATAGCATGCTCTGTTTTTTTCTCTCTCACTTTGTGCTATCTTAATCTCTTATTCCCACTTTCGCTTCCATGCCTCCTTTCTCTTTTCCATCTTCTTCCACATTCTCAGTCTCTTTTTGTCTTTTTTCCTCAACTTCAAACCTATATCTTCCATCCATTTTTCTTCTACTCTTATTACCCACTCAAATCCCTTCTTCCTTTCGCATTCCTCTCAAATTTCTTCCTCTCTCTTCTGATTCCCCTCTGTCCTTAATCCATGTCTTTTTTTTGTCCCATATTTTCCCCTTTCAATTTCTCTCTTGCCCCCTCATACTCCCTCCGTATTTATTATCCCCTTTTCCCCATCTAACCCTCTTCCATTCCTCTTTATTCTCCACCTTTCACCCTTTATTTATTTTAGTTTTTTTCGTTCTATCACCATCTCTCTCTAACCCCCGTCTCCCAATGTTTCCCCTCCACTCTTTCATTTACCATTTCTACTTTTCCCTTTCACTCCTTTTTCTTTATTCTGCCTTTTTTTCTTTCATGCTCTCTGCCATTCTCATCCCTTTTTCCCCTTCTATGACATGCCTCCTCTCTTTTTTTCCTTTTTCATTCCCTTTCCCTCTTTATTCCTCAATCTCATTCTTCCTCTATCTCCCACATCCTATCCTTTCGTCTTCGTATTTTCCTGTCTAGTCTTTTCTTCCTGTCTCGTTCCACTGGTGTTTCTTCCCGCTCTTCTACTTCCCCTCACTCCTTCACCCATGTATTTTCTTGTCCCTCTTTCCCCTTCTCTATTTTTCTCGCCCCCTGCTACTTGCCCTCCTCATTCTTAATCCCTTTTTGTCCTTGTCCCTTTCAGATTTACCCTCTCGTTCCCGCTCTCATCCTATCTTTATCCCTGACTTTTTCTCCCCATCCAACCGTTTATTTATGCCCCTTCACTTTCTCATTTTATATATCTCTTCTTTATTCTCTCTGATGTCATGTCTCAAACTCCCCCTAGTTTTCCCCCCACTTTTCCGCTTCACTCATGGTCCCTTTCTTCCCGTTACTCCCTGCTGTTCTTGTGTTTTTTCACCCTCTCTTACATTCTTGTCCTCTCTTGCCCCTCTCTCGCATGCCCCTTGTCTCTTTACCCTACTTTTTCTATATTATTTTCACCCTCTCCCCATTTTCAATTGTTAGCCCTTTCTTCACTTTCACCTACCCTATCTTTTTTCTTTACTATTATCCTCTCCTTACCCTGCTCCATACCATTATACTCTCCCCAGTTTTCCCTTACTCTTCACCTTCTCTCACATCCCCTATCTTCCCTTTAATTCCTGCTGTGCTCGAGTTTTATCACCCTGTTTTACATTCTTGTCCTCTTTTGCCCCTCTCTCTCGCATGCCCCTTGTCTCTTTTGCCTACTTCCCCTTTTTCTATATTTCTATCACCCTCTCCCCATTTTTATTGTTTCCCCTTTCTTCACTTTCTCCTACCCTATCGTTTTTACCATTATCTTCTCCTTCCCCTTCTCCACCCCTAAGATTCTTCCAAGTTTTCCCTCACTCTTCCCCTTCTCTCACGTTTCCTTTCTTCCCTTTACTCCATTCTGTGCTCCTGTTTACTCACCCTCTCTTACATTCTTGTCCTCTCTTGCCAAGTTTAGTTTTTTACCATTATCCTATTCTTCCCTTTCTCCAGCTCTAATATGCTCCTTGCCGCTCTTACTCTAATTTTCTCTTGCCTGCTCTTTTTACCCCTCTCTCCCTTAAACCCCTTTCTCTCTCTTGACCATTCATTTTTAAGATTTTCCCCTCTCTCCTTCCCTATCCCTGTCTTTCTACACCTCTCCCTGTATCCTATCAATCTCTGTTTTCAGATTACCCCTTAAGTTTCTGTCCTCTTCCTAGTCTGCCTAACTGTACCTCACTTTCAACCTCTCCTACTCTCTTTTTCTCCTATCCCCCTCTTGGACCGATCTCCTCTTCTCGTATCTCTCGTTTTCATTCTCTCCTTTTAGCCCTCTATATCTAATCCTATTTCTCCCACTTTGCATCTCTCTCATCCCCTCTCTCTTTATATTTACATTAAGCCTGAGATAAGTCAGTAGGCCCCTTAGCGTGTGTTATATATGTATATAAGTGTCTATAGCATGTAAAAGGAACATATTATCATGATTTTGACTTTTTTTTTATAGGTGACTGATGCCCCGTGAGATGATGGAATCTGATATTTTTCCTGGTCATCTGCCAGAAAAGAATGATAAGACAGGTAATTAATATTTATATTAATTACTGATAATAATCAGGCTAGACAAGAGTTCTAGTCCTGAAGTATATTCCTTATACATGTGGATATACAGTATGTGCTTACCATATGTGTATCATTTTGGACACTTCTATTATAACACAAACATATCTCAGGTACAGAGATAAAGAAGTTTGTTTTTCTTTACCCTCTGTTTTCTACTATCATTAATGCCCTTATATTTTTGTTAGGAAAAATGTGTTATGGTCCTGTTGACCATAAACTTAAGTTATGGCCATTGTTCCCCTTAAAACATTTCAGCCAGTGTGCTGGAAGGGTAGGGCCTGGGTGCTGTTTAACACCACCCTATCCTTTCTACCCCGCTCTACCTCACCCTTTCTCCCCCTCCTCCTCTTCCTTTTCATCTTCTCTCTTCCTGTCTTTTCTCCCCTTTTTCCACTCTCTAATTCCCCTCATCCTCTCCCACTCTACGCTTTTTTCCCATTAATATTCTCTCTCCCCTTTTCTCTTCTCTAAAACTTCTTGTCCTTCGCTATCTATTTTTCATCACTTTTGGTCTCTTTTCACCTTATGTTCACCCTTACACTCTTTCTCTCTTGTCCTTTTTCTGCCCATTCCCCTTTTTTCTCCCCATCTAGCCCTCTTTTATTCCTCTTTATGCTTTACCTTTCACCCTTTATTTCATTGTCCTTTTTTCTTTCTATCTATCACCAACTCTCTCTATCCCCATCTCCCAAAGCTCTCCATCCCCTCTCTCTTTTCCACTTCTCTCATTCCCACTTTCTCTCCATTTATCTCTGCTCAGTTTTTTTCTCTCTCACTTTGTGCTATGTTTATCTCTTATTCCCACTTTCGCTCCCATGCCTCCTTTCTCTTTTTCATCTTCTTCCCCATTCTCAGTCTCTTTTTGTCTGTTTTCCTCAACTTCAAACCTATATCTTCCATCCTTTTTTCTTCTTCTCTTATTACCCACTCAAATCCCTTCTTCCTTTCGCATTCCTCTCAAATTTCTTCCTCTCTCTTCTGCTTCCCCTCTGTCCTTGACCCGTGTCTTTTTTTGTCCCATATTTTCCCCTTTCAATTTCTCTCTTGCCCCCTCATACTCCCTCCGCATTTATTATCCCCTTTTTCCCCATCTAACCCTCTTCCATTCCTCTTTATTCTCCACCTTTCACCCTTTATTTATTTTAGTTTTTTTCGTTCTATCACCATCTCTCTCTAACCCCCGTCTCCCAATGTTTCCCCTCCACTCTTTCATTTACCATTTCTACTTTTCCCTTTCACTCCTTTTATCTTTATTCTGCCTTTTTTTCTTTCATGCTCTCTGCCATTCTCATCCCTTTTTCCCCTTCTATGACATGCCTCCTCTCTTTTTTTTCCTTTTTCATTCCCTTTCCCTCTTTATTCCTCAATCTCATTCTTCCTCTATCTCCCACATCCTATCCTTTCGTCTTCGTATTTTCCTGTCTAGTCTTTTCTTCCTGTCTCGTTCCACTGGTGTTTCTTCCCCGCTCTTCTACTTCCCCTCACTCCTTCACCCATGTATTTTTCTTGTCCCTCTTTCCCCTTCTCTATTTTTTCTCGCCCCCTGCTACTTGCCCTCCTCATTCTTAATCCCCTTTTTGTCCTTGTCCCTTTCAGATTTACCCTCTCGTTCCCGCTCTCATCCTATCTTTATCCCTGACTTTTTCTCCCCATCCAACCGTTTATTTATGCCCCTTCACTTTCTCATTTTATATATCTCTTCTTTATTCTCTCTGATGTCATGTCTCAAACTCTCCCTAGTTTTCCCCCACTTTTCCACTTCACTCATGGTCCCTTTCTTCCCGTTACTCCCTGCTGTTCTTGTGTTTTTTCACCCTCTCTTACATTCTTGTCCTCTCTTGCCCCTCTCTCGCATGCCCCTTGTCTCTTTACCCTACTTTTTCTATATTATTTTCACCCTCTCCCCATTTTCAATTGTTAGCCCTTTCTTCACTTTCACCTACCCTATCTTTTTCTTTACTATTATCCTCTCCTTACCCTGCTCCATACCATTATACTCTCCCCAGTTTTCCCTTACTCTTCACCTTCTCTCTCATCCCCTATCTTCCCTTTAATTCCTGCTGTGCTCGAGTTTCATCACCCTATTCTACATTCTTGTCCTCTTTTGCCCCCCTCTCTCTCTCTCTCTCTCTCGCATGCCCCTTGTCTCTTTTGCCTACTTCCCCTTTTTCTATATTTCTTTCACCCTCTCCCCATTTTTTATTGTTTCCCCTTTCTTCACTTTCTCCTACCCTATCTTTTTTTACCATTATCTTCTCCTTCCCCTTCTCCACTCCTAAGATTCTTCCCAGTTTTCCCTCACTCTTCCCCTTCTCTTACGTTTCCTTTCTTCCCTTTACTCCATTCTGTGCTCCTGTTTACTCACCCTCTCTTACATTCTTGTCCTCTCTTGCCAAGTTTAGTTTTTTTTACCATTATCCTATTCTTCCCATTCTCCAGCTCTAATATGCTCCTTGCCGCTCTTACTCTAATTTTCTCTTGCCTGCTCTTTTTTACCCCTCTCTCCCTTAAACCCCTTTCTCTCTCTTGACCATTCATTTTTAAGATTTTCCCCTCTCTCCTTCCCTATCCCTGTCTTTCTACACCTCTCCCTGTATCCTATCAATCTCTGTTTTCAGATTACCCCTTAAGTTTCTGTCCTCTTCCTAGTCTGCCTAACTGTACCTCACTTTCAACCTCTCCTACTCTCTTTTTCTCCTATCCCCCTCTTGGACCGATCTCCTCTTCTCGTATCTCTCGTTTTCATTCTCTCCTTTTAGCCCTCTATATCTAATCCTATTTCTCCCACTTTGCATCTCTCTCATCCCCTCTCTCTTTATATTTACATTAAGCCTGAGATAAGTCAGTAGGCCCCTTAGCGTGTGTTATATATGTATATAAGTGTCTATAGCATGTAAAAGGAACATATTATCATGATTTTGACTTTTTTTTTTATAGGTGACTGATGCCCCGTGAGATGATGGAATCTGATATTTTTCCTGGTCATCTGCCAGAAAAGAATGATAAGACAGGTAATTAATATTTATATTAATTACTGATAATAATCAGGCTAGACAAGAGTTCTAGTCCTGAAGTATATTCCTTATACATGTGGATATACAGTATGTGCTTACCATATGTGTATCATTTTGGACACTTCTATTATAACACAAACATATCTCAGGTACAGAGATAAAGAAGTTTGTTTTTCTTTACCCTCTGTTTTCTACTATCATTAATGCCCTTATATTTTTGTTAGGAAAAATGTGTTATGGTCCTGTTGACCATAAACTTAAGTTATGGCCATTGTTCCCCTTAAAACATTTCAGCCAGTGTGCTGGAAGGGTAGGAGCCTGGGTGCTGTTTAACACCACCCTATCCTTTCTACCCGCTCTACCTCACCCTTTCTCCCCCTCCTCCTCTTCCTTTTCATCTTCTCTCTTCCTGTCTTTTCTCCCCTTTTTCCACTCTCTAATTCCCCTCATCCTCTCCCACTCTACGCTTTTTCCCATTAATATTCTCTCTCCCTTTTCTCTTCTCTAAAACTTCTTGTCCTTCGCTATCTATTTTTCATCACTTTTGGTCTCTTTTCACCTTATGTTCACCCTTACACTCTTTCTCTCTTGTCCTTTTCTGCCCATTCCCTTTTTCTCCCCATCTAGCCCTCTTTTATTCCTCTTTATGCTTTATCTTTCACCCTTTATTTCATTGCCCTTCCTTCTTTCTATCACCAACTCTCTCTATCCTCATCTCCCAAAGCTCTCCTTCCCCTCTCTCTTTTCCGCTTCTCTCATTCCCACTTTCACTCCTTTTATCTCTTCTCTGTTTTTCTTTCTTCCCTTTACTACCTGCTGTGCTCGTATTTTCTTACACTCTCTTACATTCTTGTCCTCTCTCACCCTTCTCTGTCTCCCATGCCTCTTGTCTCTTTACCCTACTTCCCCTTTTTCTATATTTCTCTCACTCTCTCTCCATGCTCTATTGTTTTCCCTTTCCTTACTTTCACCTACCCTATCTTGTTTGTACCATTTTCCTCTCCTTCCCTTTTTCCACCCCTCACACTCTCCCCAGTTTTCCCTCACTTTTTACCTTCTCTAATGTTCCTTTTCTGACCTTTACTCCCTGCTATGCTCGTGTATTGTTACCCTCTCTTACATTCTAGTCCTCTCTCACCCCTTTTTGTCTATCCTGTCCCTTGTCCCTTTACCCTACTTCCTGTATACTATCTTTCTCTCACCCTCTTCCCATTTTCTATTATTTCCCCTTTTCTCACTTTCACCTACCCCATCTTTTTTTCACCATTATCCTCTCCTTCCCCGTCTCCCCCCCTCATACTCTTCCCAGTTTTCCATCATTCTTTACCTTCTCTAATGTTCCCTATCTTCCCTAAACTCCCTGCTGTGCTTGTGTTTTCTTACCCTCTCTTACATTTTTGTCCTTTCTTGCCTCTCTCTGTCTCCCATGTCCCTTGCCTCTCTATCCTACTTCCCCTTTTCTATATTTCTCTTCAACTCTCCCCATTTTCTATTGTTTTCCCTTTTCTCACTTTCACCTACCCCATCTTTTTCTTACCATTATCCTCTCCTTCCCTGTCTCCCCCTCATACTCTTCCCAGTTTCCCCTCATTCTTTACCTCCTCTAATGTTCCCTTTCTTCCTAAACTCCCTGCTGTGCTTGTGTTTTCTTACCCTCTCTTACATGTTTGTCCTTTCTTGACTCTCTCTGTCTCCCATGTCCCTTGCCTCTCTATCCTACTTCCCTTTTCTATATTTCTCTTCAACTCTCCCCATTTTCTATTGTTTGCCCTTTTCTCACTTTCACCTACCCCATCTTTTTTACCATTATCCTCTCCTTCCCTGTCTCCCCCTCATACTCTTCCCTGTTTTCCCTCATTCTTTACCTTCTCTAATGTTCCCCTTCTTCCCTAAACTCCCTGTTGTGCTTGTGTTTTCTTACTCTCTTTTACATTCTTGTCCTCTCTCATCCCTCTCTGTCTCACATGCCCCTTGTCTCTTTACCCTACTTCCTGTTTTCTAAATTTCTCTCACCCTCTCCCCATTTTCTATTGTTTCCCTTTATCTCACTTTCACCTACCCCATCTTTTTACCATTATCCTCTCCTTCCCCGTCTCCACCCCTCATACTCTTCCCAGTTTTCCCTCATTCTTTACCTTCTCTAATCTTCCCTTTCTTCCCTAAACTCCCTGCTGTGCTTGTGTTTTCTTACCCTCTCTTACATTTTTGTCCTTTCTTGCCTCTCTCTGTCTCCCATGTCCCTTGCCTCTCTATCCTACTTCCCCTTTTCTATATTTCTCTTCAACTCTCCCCATTTTCTATTGTTTTCCCTTTTCTCACTTTCACCTACCCCATCTTTTTACCATTATCCTCTCCTTCCCCGTCTCCACCCTCATACTCTTCCCAGTTTCCCCTCATTCTTTACCTCCTCTAATGTTCCCTTTCTTCCCTAAACTCCCTGCTGTGCTTGTGTTTTCTTACCCTCTCTTACATTTTTGTCCTTTCTTGCCTCTCTCTGTCTCCCATGTCCCTTGCCTCTCTATCCTACTTCCCCTTTTCTATATTTCTCTTCAACTCTCCCCATTTTCTATTGTTTTCCCTTTTCTCACTTTCACCTACCCCATCTTTTTACCATTATCCTCTCCTTCCCCGTCTCCCCCCTCATACTCTTCCCAGTTTTCCCTCATTCTTTACCTCCTCTAATGTTCCCTTTCTTCCCTAAACTCCCTGCTGTGCTTGTGTTTTCTTACCCTCTCTTACATTTTGTCCTTTCTTGCTCTCTCTGTCTCCCATGTCCCTTGCCTCTCTATCCTACTTCCCCTTTTCTATATTTCTCTTCAACTCTCCCCATTTTCTATTGTTTTCCCTTTTCTCACTTTCACCTACCCCATCTTTTTACCATTATCCTCTCCTTCCCAGTCTCCCCCTCATACTCTTCCCAGTTTCCCTCATTCTTTACCTCCTCTAATGTTCCCTTTCTTCCCTAAACTCCCTGCTGTGCTTGTGTTTTCTTACCCTCTCTTACATTTTTGTCCTTTCTTGCCTCTCTCTGTCTCCCATGTCCCTTGCCTCTCTATCCTACTTCCCCTTTTCTATATTTCTCTTCAACTCTCCCCATTTTCTATTGTTTCCCTTTTCTCACTTTCACCTACCCCATCTTTTTACCATTATCCTCTCCTTCCCCGTCTCCCCCCTCATACTCTTCCCAGTTTTCCCTCATTCTTTACCTCCTCTAATGTTCCCTTTCTTCCCTAAACTCCCTGCTGTGCTTGTGTTTTCTTACCCTCTCTTACATTTTGTCCTTTCTTGCCTCTCTCTGTCTCCCATGTCCCTTGCCTCTCTATCCTACTTCCCCTTTTCTATATTTCTCTTCAACTCTCCCCATTTTCTATTGTTTTCCCTTTTCTCACTTTCACCTACCCCATCTTTTTACCATTATCCTCTCCTTCCCGTCTCCCCCTCATACTCTTCCCAGTTTCCCTCATTCTTTACCTCCTCTAATGTTCCCTTTCTTCCCTAAACTCCCTGCTGTGCTTGTGTTTTCTTACCCTCTCTTACATTTTTGTCCTTTCTTGCCTCTCTCTGTCTCCCATGTCCCTTGCCTCTCTATCCTACTTCCCCTTTTCTATATTTCTCTTCAACTCTCCCCATTTTCTATTGTTTTCCCTTTTCTCACTTTCACCTACCCCATCTTTTTACCATTATCCTCTCCTTCCCCGTCTCCCCCCTCATACTCTTCCCAGTTTCCCCTCATTCTTTACCTCCTCTAATGTTCCCTTTCTTCCTAAACTCCCTGCTGTGCTTGTGTTTTCTTACCCTCTCTTACATTTTTGTCCTTTCTTGCCTCTCTCTGTCTCCCATGTCCCTTGCCTCTCTATCCTACTTCCCCTTTTCTATATTTCTCTTCAACTCTCCCCATTTTCTATTGTTTTCCCTTTTCTCACTTTCACCTACCCCATCTTTTTTACCATTATCCTCTCCTTCCCTGTCTCCCCCCTCATACTCTTCCCTGTTTCCCTCATTCTTTACCTTCTCTAATGTTCCCCTTCTTCCCTAAACTCCCTGTTGTGCTTGTGTTTTCTTACTCTCTTTTACATTCTTGTCCTCTCTCATCCCTCTCTGTCTCACATGCCCCTTGTCTCTTTACCCTACTTCCTGTTTTCTAAATTTCTCTCACCCTCTCCCCATTTTCTATTGTTTCCCTTTATCTCACTTTCACCTACCCCATCTTTTTACCATTATCCTCTCCTTCCCCGTCTCCACCCTCATACTCTTCCCAGTTTTCCCTCATTCTTTACCTCCTCTAATGTTCCCTTTCTTCCCTAAACTCCCTGCTGTGCTTGTGTTTTCTTACCCTCTCTTACATTTTGTCCTTTCTTGCCTCTCTCTGTCTCCCATGTCCCTTGCCTCTCTATCCTACTTCCCTTTTCTATATTTCTCTTCAACTCTCCCCATTTTCTATTGTTTTCCCTTTTCTCACTTTCACCTACCCCATTTTTTTACCATTATCCTCTCCTTCCCCGTCTCCCCCTCATACTCTTCCCAGTTTCCCTCATTCTTTACCTCCTCTAATGTTCCCTTTCTTCCCTAAACTCCCTGCTGTGCTTGTGTTTTCTTACCCTCTCTTACATTTTTGTCCTTTCTTGCCTCTCTCTGTCTCCCATGTCCCTTGCCTCTCTATCCCACTTCCCCTTTTCTATATTTATCTTCAATTCTCACCATTTTCTATTGTTTTCCCTTTTCTCACTTTCACCTACCCCATTTTTTTTTTTACCATTATCCTCTCCTTCCCTGTCTCCCCCCTCATACTCTTCCCTTTTTTCCCTCATTCTTTACCTTCTCTAATGTTCCCCTTCTTCCCTAAACTCCCTGTTTTGCTTGTGTTTTCTTACTCTCTTTTACATTCTTGTCCTCTCTCATCCCTCTCTGTCTCACATGCCCCTTGTCTCTTTACCCTACTTCCTGTTTTCTAAATTTCTCTCACCCTCTCCCCATTTTCTATTGTTTCCCTTTATCTCACTTTCACCTACCCCATCTTTTTTACCATTATCCTCTCCTTCCCCGTCTCCACCCCTCATACTCTTCCCAGTTTTCCCTCATTCTTTACCTCCTCTAATGTTCCCTTTCTTCCCTAAACTCCCTGCTGTGCTTGTGTTTTCTTACCCTCTCTTACATTTTGTCCTTTCTTGCCTCTCTCTGTCTCCCATGTCCCTTGCCTCTCTATCCTACTTCCCCTTTTCTATATTTCTCTTCAACTCTCCCCATTTTCTATTGTTTTCCCTTTTCTCACTTTCACCTACCCCATCTTTTTTACCATTATCCTCTCCTTCCCGTCTCCCCCTCATACTCTTCCCAGTTTCCCTCATTCTTTACCTCCTCTAATGTTCCCTTTCTTCCCTAAACTCCCTGCTGTGCTTGTGTTTTCTTACCCTCTCTTACATTTTTGTCCTTTCTTGCCTCTCTCTGTCTCCCATGTCCCTTGCCTCTCTATCCTACTTCCCCTTTTCTATATTTCTCTTCAACTCTCCCCATTTTCTATTGTTTTCCCTTTTCTCACTTTCACCTACCCCATCTTTTTTACCATTATCCTCTCCTTCCCTGTCTCCCCCTCATACTCTTCCCTGTTTTCCCTCATTCTTTACCTTCTCTAATGTTCCCCTTCTTCCCTAAACTCCCTGTTGTGCTTGTGTTTTCTTACTCTCTTTTACATTCTTGTCCTCTCTCATCCCTCTCTGTCTCACATGCCCCTTGTCTCTTTACCCTACTTCCTGTTTTCTAAATTTCTCTCACCCTCTCCCCATTTTCTATTGTTTCCCTTTATCTCACTTTCACCTACCCCATCTTTTTACCATTATCCTCTCCTTCCCCGTCTCCACCCCTCATACTCTTCCCAGTTTTCCCTCATTCTTTACCTTCTCTAATCTTCCCTTTCTTCCCTAAACTCCCTGCTGTGCTTGTGTTTTCTTACCCTCTCTTACATTTTTGTCCTTTCTTGCCTCTCTCTGTCTCCCATGTCCCTTGCCTCTCTATCCTACTTCCCCTTTTCTATATTTCTCTTCAACTCTCCCCATTTTCTATTGTTTTCCCTTTTCTCACTTTCACCTACCCCATCTTTTTACCATTATCCTCTCCTTCCCCGTCTCCCCCTCATACTCTTCCCAGTTTTCCCTCATTCTTTACCTCCTCTAATGTTCCCTTTCTTCCCTAAACTCCCTGCTGTGCTTGTGTTTTCTTACCCTCTCTTACATTTTTGTCCTTTCTTGCCTCTCTCTGTCTCCCATGTCCCTTGCCTCTCTATCCTACTTCCCCTTTTCTATATTTCTCTTCAACTCTCCCCATTTTCTATTGTTTTCCTTTTCTCACTTTCACCTACCCCATCTTTTTACCATTATCCTCTCCTTCCCGTCTCCCCCTCATACTCTTCCCAGTTTCCCTCATTCTTTACCTCCTCTAATGTTCCCTTTCTTCCCTAAACTCCCTGCTGTGCTTGTGTTTTCTTACCCTCTCTTACATTTTTGTCCTTTCTTGCCTCTCTCTGTCTCCCATGTCCCTTGCCTCTCTATCCTACTTCCCCTTTTCTATATTTCTCTTCAACTCTCCCCATTTTCTATTGTTTTCCCTTTTCTCACTTTCACCTACCCCATCTTTTTACCATTATCCTCTCCTTCCCGTCTCCCCCCTCATACTCTTCCCAGTTTCCCTCATTCTTTACCTCCTCTAATGTTCCCTTTCTTCCCTAAACTCCCTGCTGTGCTTGTGTTTTCTTACCCTCTCTTACATTTTGTCCTTTCTTGCCTCTCTCTGTCTCCCATGTCCCTTGCCTCTCTATCCTACTTCCCCTTTTCTATATTTCTCTTCAACTCTCCCCATTTTCTATTGTTTTCCCTTTTCTCACTTTCACCTACCCCATCTTTTTACCATTATCCTCTCCTTCCCTGTCTCCCCCTCATACTCTTCCCTGTTTCCCTCATTCTTTACCTTCTCTAATGTTCCCTTTCTTCCCTAAACTCCCTGTTGTGCTTGTGTTTTCTTACTCTCTTTTACATTCTTGTCCTCTCTCATCCCTCTCTGTCTCACATGCCCCTTGTCTCTTTACCCTACTTCCTGTTTTCTAAATTTCTCTCACCCTCTCCCCATTTTCTATTGTTTCCCTTTATCTCACTTTCACCTACCCCATCTTTTTACCATTATCCTCTCCTTCCCCGTCTCCACCCCTCATACTCTTCCCAGTTTTCCCTCATTCTTTACCTCCTCTAATGTTCCCTTTCTTCCCTAAACTCCCTGCTGTGCTTGTGTTTTCTTACCCTCTCTTACATTTTGTCCTTTCTTGCCTCTCTCTGTCTCCCATGTCCCTTGCCTCTCTATCCTACTTCCCTTTTCTATATTTCTCTTCAACTCTCCCCATTTTCTATTGTTTTCCCTTTTCTCACTTTCACCTACCCCATCTTTTTACCATTATCCTCTCCTTCCCTGTCTCCCCCTCATTCTCTTCCCAGTTTCCCTCATTCTTTACCTCCTCTAATGTTCCCTTTCTTCCCTAAACTCCCTGCTGTGCTTGTGTTTTCTTACCCTCTCTTACAATTTTGTCCTTTCTTATCTCTCTCTGTCTCCCATGTCCCTTGCCTCTCTATCCTACTTCCCTTTTCTATATTTCTCTTCAACTCTCCCCATTTTCTATTGTTTTCCCTTTTCTCACTTTCACCTACCCCATCTTTTTTACCATTATCCTCTCCTTCCCTGTCTCCCCCTCATACTCTTCCCTGTTTTCCCTCATTCTTTACCTTCTCTAATGTTCCCCTTCTTCCCTAAACTCCCTGTTGTGCTTGTGTTTTCTTACTCTCTTTTACATTCTTGTCCTCTCTCATCCCTCTCTGTCTCACATGACCCTTGTCTCTTTACCCTACTTCCTGTTTTCTAAATTTCTCTCACCCTCTCCCCATTTTCTATTGTTTCCCTTTATCTCACTTTCACCTACCCCATCTTTTTACCATTATCCTCTCTTTCTCTCACATTTCACCTTCTCTCATTTCCCCTTTCTTCCCTTTACTCCCTGCTTTGCTCATGTTTTTTACCGTCTCTTAAATTATTTTCCTCTCTTGCCCCTCTCTGTCTCGTAATCTATCTTCTACTTTGCATCTCTCTCACGCTTTCTCTCTTTATATTTACATTAAGTCTGAGATAAGTCAGTAGGCCCCTAGCGTGTGTTATATATATTAGTGTCTATAGCATGTAAAAGGAACATATTATCATGCCTTTGACTTTTTATAGGTGACTGATGCCCAGTGAGATGATGGAATCTGATATTTTTCCTGGTCAACTGTGAGAAAAGAATGATAAGACAGGTAATTAATATTTATATTAATTACTGATAATAATCAGGCTAGACAAGAGTTCTAGTCCTGAAGTATATTCCTTATACATGTGGATATACAGTATGTACTTACCATGTGTATATCATTTTGGACACTTCTATTATAACACAAACATATCTTAGGTACATATTCTCCTCCTCCTTCTCTTCCCTTTCAGCTTCTCTCTCCCTCTCTATTCTCCCTTTTCCACCTTCTAATCCCCTCATCCTCTCCCACTCTATGCTTTTTCCCATTAATATTCTCTCTCCCCTTTTCTCTTCTCTAAGACTTCTTGTCCCTCTCTATCTAAAGAATTTTTCACTTTCTGTCTCTTTTCACCTTATGTACACCCTCACACTCTTTCTTTCTTGGCCTTTCTCTACCCATTCCTCTGTTTTCTCCCCATCTAGCCCTCTTTCATTCATCTTTATGCTCTACCTTTCACCCTTTATTTCATTATCCTTCCTTCTTTCTATCACCATCTCTGTTTATCCCTATCTCCCAAAGCTCTCCCTCCCTCTCTCTTTTCCGCTTCTCTCATTCCCACTTTCACTCCTTTTATCTCTTCTCTGTTTTCTTTCTTCCCTTTACTACCTGCTGTGCTCATATTTTCTTACCCTGTCTTACATTTTTGTCCTCTCTCACCCCTCTGTCTCCCATGCCCTTGTCTCTTTACCCTACTTCCCTTTTTCTATATTTCTCTCACTCTCTCTCCATGCTCTATTGTTTCCCCTTTCCTTACTTTCACCTACCCTATCTTTTTTTTACCAATATCCTCTCCTTTTCCATCCCTCACACTCTTCCCAGTTTTCCCTCACTCTTTACCTTCTCTAATGTTCCTTTTCTCCCTTTACTCCCTGCTGTGCTTGTGATTTCTTAACCTCTCTTACAGTCTTGTCCTCTCTCACCCCTCTTTGTTTCATAAGTCCCTTGTCTCTTTACCCTACTTCCCCTTTTTCTATATTTCTCTCACTCTCTCCCATTTTCTATTGTTTCCCCTCTCCTTACTTTCACCTACCCTATCTTGTTTTTACCATTTTCCTCTCCTTCCCGTTTTCACCCTCACACTCTTCCCAGTTTTCCCTCACTTTTACCTTCTCTAATGTTCCTTTTCTCCCTTTACTCCCTGCTATGCTCGTGTATTGTTACCCTCTCATTCATTCTAGTCCTCTCTCACCCCTGTTTGTCTCGCATGTCCCTTGACCCTTTACCCTACTTCCTGTATACTATCTTTCTCTCACCCTCTTCCCATTTTCTATTATTTCCACTTTTCTCACTTTCACCTACCCCATCTTTTTTACCATTATCCTCTTCTTCCCTGTCTCCCCCTCATACTCTTCCCAGTTTTCCATCATTCTTTACCTTCTCTAATGTTCCCTTTCTTCCCTAAACTCCCTGCTGTGCTTGTGTTTTCTTACCCTCTCTTACATTTTTGTCCTTTCTTGCCTCTCTCTGTCTCCCATGTCCCTTGCCTCTCTATCCTACTTCCCCTTTTCTGTATTTCTCTTCAACTCTCCCCATTTTCTATTGTTTTCCCTTTTCTCACTTTCACCTACCCCATCTTTGTTTACCATTATCCTCTCCTTCCCCGTCTCCCCCTCATACTCTTCCCAGTTTCCCTCATTCTTTACCTCCTCTAATGTTCCCTTTCTTACCTAAACTCCCTGCTGTGCTTGTTTTCTTACCCTCTCTTAGATTTTTGTCCTTTCTTGCCTATCACTGTCTCCCATGTCCCTTACCTCTCTATCCTACTTCCCCTTTTCTATACTTCTCTTCAACTCTCCCCATTTTCTATTGTTTTCCCTTTTCTCACTTTCACCTACCCCATCTTTTTTACCATTATCCTCTCGTTCCCTGTCCCCCCCTCATACTCTTCCCTGTTTTCCCTCATTCTTTACCTTCTCTAATTTTCCCTTCTTCCCTAAACTCCCTGTTGTGCTTGTGTTTTCTTACTCTCTTTTACATTCTTGTCCTCTCTCATCCCTCTCTGTCTCACATGCCCCTTGTCTCTTTACCCTACTTCCTGTTTTCTAAATTTCTCTCACCCTCTCCCCATTTTCTATTGTTTCCCTTTATCTCATTTTCACCTACCCCATCTTTTTACCATTATCCTCTCCTTCCCCGTCTCCACCCTCATACTCTTCCCAGTTTTCCCTCATTCTTTACCTCCTCTAATGTTCCCTTTCTTCCCTAAACTCCCTGCTGTGCTTATGTTTTCTTACTCTCTCTTACATTTTGTCCTTTCTTGCCTCTCTCTGTCTCCCATGTCCCTTGCCTCTCTATCCTACTTCCCTTTTCTATATTTCTCTTCAACTCTACCCATTTTCTATTGTTTTCCCTTTTCTCACTTTCACCTACCCCATCTTTTTACCATTATCCTCTCCTTCCCCGTCTCCCCCTCATACTCTTCCCAGTTTCCCTCATTCTTTACCTCCTCTAATGTTCCCTTTCTTCCTAAACTCCCTGCTGTGCTATGTTTTCTTACCCTCTCTTACATTTTTGTCCTTTCTTGCCTCTCTCTGTCTCCCATGTCCCTTGCCTCTCTATCCTACTTCCCCTTTTCTATATTTCTCTTCAACTCTGCCCATTTTCTATT